>KZ808502.1:12710-28406 GCA_000696205.2 Oncopeltus fasciatus | reverse complement strand
TTTTTTGAAAGATATTTAGGAATATAATTTTTAGTGTTGGTTGAGCCCCCTAATTTTTGAAAATCAAATTCGGAACCAAAAATAGTAAATGAAAATAGGGGGGGGGGATTTTGAGCCAAAACAAAATGATTAATTATAATATCTTCGTTTTTATTTGAGTTACGAATATGTTTATAGAATATAGTACATGTAAATTTAAATCTCTCTAACATTTTTGTACCATAACTTTTTTACGAAAAACACTTATTAGGAAGTAATATACAAATGTATCTTGGGTGGCTGAGAGCTTCACGGCCAGTCCAGAGAAAGTTTTCGTGGTTATATCTTTTACACTTATTGTTCTCTCGTACTTTTAAATTGAAGTTTCCTCATTGTTGTTATTTCAGGTGACCCCAAGAGTCCCATCGAACCGATTTCGAAATTGAACCAATTTCGCTCTCTAACGAACTTAGGTCTTTCGTTTTGCATGTAAAAGCAACAAGCGGAAATTCGACAATGAAACTTAAAATTGTGGCAAAATGTAGAGCTTCGACACACACACACACACACACACACACACACACACACACACACACACACACACACACACACACACACANAGGGTATCGGATAATTCCCAGTCATGAAATCAATAAATTATCCAAAGTGAATAAAAAGCAAATACCTTATTGTGTTTTTATCGACAACAAGAATTTCCAATTAATTCCCATTGTGTGTTGATGTTGGACGGCCTGCTCTGAGGATCAAAGTGGCGGAGAAGGGTATGTTCCCTGGTTCGGAAATAACACCCCAGAGTGTGCTGACGGCTACCGTGCCCGGGTGCCTAACCTCCCGCGGGCGACGCTTTGAACTAACATCCCCTGTTAATACAACTACGATTTTCAACGCTCTCGCTGCTACTCTCAGCACCGCCTGCCATTTTATCGAGTAAAGATCACGTATTTATCAAATTCGAGTTAATCGCTCCACCATTAACTAATATGTTCTTCAAAACATTTCTGTTATTATTATTAAGGTTATTTTATTTTTTTAGAAATTACATCTTGCAATGTGCTCTCGAAGTATGTAATATATATGTACTAATGAATATTAAAATGGAGAAAATATTGACATATTTTTAAAAAAAAATCTGCCATGACAGGAACATGGTTATATTCCTTTGGACTGAGCCCTAAGTAACTATTGATTACCGGTCGATCACCCTATTTTGAGGGGTAGTTCACATAATTAGGGGTGAATGTTAGATCTCTGGCAATACAGATGTCCGCGAGATAGGACAGCAGGGGGTTACCGATTCCTCGCTTTCACCCTCATTGAAATTCAGCGAGGACCAGTGCCTTTCCCCGCCTCCTGGCTTCCTTGTTTAGCGCCAACACCAGTCATCTCTCTCTCTCTCTCTCTCTCTCTCTCTCTCTCTCTGGAGGGTTATGGCATGGTTGTCCGTCACCAGAACCAATTATACACAGGGTGCGTCTTTAGTCCAACTCCTGAGTTAATAGAAAAAACTCCTTCGCGTCTATTTTCTTCTACTGGTTTAAATAAACTTCTATTTTTTTTTTATGCACCTGGGCGATGTTTTGGAATACAATGGAACGCTAGCTTCACTATAATTTCACTTTAAACAGAAGCCGAGTATTTATAGAGGGTGTGGCTCAGGGAATCCGTTCGGGTCTTACAATCCTGACGCTGCGGGTTCAAATCCCGCCCAGTGCAAGCTTTTATCTATAAATTGTGTCACAGCCGTGGATGTTTAGAATGGGATGGCAACCCGTGAATAGCCCCTCCCTCCATGACCCTAAGGTTAACACCAACCACATAAACACACACAAGAAGTACTTGTAGCTCTATTTTCATAGTTTAGGAATATTCAAAACACGAATCCAGGGAAAAGCTTTCTTAATACTATTTATGAACTTATAATTTATGAAACAATATATCAGCTTCCTCATTCATTTATCTGTATTATTATTATTATATTTATTTCTTGTTGAGAAATCAAGTTCATCAAAGTTTTCTACGATTCTATTTAGAAGCTAAAATAATAAATTTTGTTGGAATAAAAAATTATTTTTTTGGCAAAAAAATTTCTTAATGCTTTTTACTGCCCAAATATACCATTAGAGCAATTCGTGAATCCTCTGAAAAATTTAAATCAAACAATTCTTTATTTTGTCCAATAGTCCATTTAAAAAAAAATTGCATTTTTTCTACATTTTGGACAGTTTGCTTCCAAGAAAAATGCCTAAAGATCTTCAGCTACATTCGGAAAGCTAAAAATATTGGCCGTTAAAAATTATATAATAAAGTCTGTTTTTACATGCTCCTACTTACGCAGATTTAAAACATAATACCAAATTTAGTATTTGGATTATTCCTCCGAACAAATTAATGAGATTCATAATAGCATAAATTAGCTTGGAGATAAGGAGGAGACAAGAATTATATAAAAGTTATTTTTATCTACTTTAGCAGTTAGATAACTAATGTAACCTACCCTCTATATAAATTTGACCGTAGCCAGTATAATTAAAAGTAGCCAGTACTGAACATTCAAAATAGTAATAACAACGAAATAAAGTGTAATTACTTATGTATGACAAATAGTTAATGCTACGTAATAGTTTTATTAACTTTATAAATAGTAATAATTCAAAATTGTAAATTATTAGTGGTTATTTTCAGCCCTGATGCAGAGGTAATATATTATCGAAATATTAGCCTAAGCTAAATTGTAGCTAAATTATTTGACCAAAGTTTCATAATATATTTACTATTGAAGGTTGTCAATATGCTGGAAGAAGAAGAGAAAACAACTTAATAATATGAAAATAAAAATTAAAAAAAAAAATAAAAAACGAGATAAGATAAGGCAATTGCTTGTTTGTTAGAGGCTACATTATATTAATCTTGCATTTTGGTCAGATTTTAAAGTTTAAATTTGTTTACGAGGGGGGATAATGTTGGGGTACGACCACTGATGAAGGCTAGAGGTTTTCCACCCTTACAAAGTCCTTGGCTCCGTAATGGAAGACAAGGAGATTCTCTCGAGTACTTCAGCCGACGAAGAGGCCCACAGATGCGGTAGGAAAATACATATTGTCCACTCTTCTTCCAGCAATACGTTATCTCAATGACATTTGATAAATCCATGCCGATGCAATAAACAGAAAAGAAAGAAGAAGTTTGGACTCGACTAATTTCAGTCGTATCAGCAGACCACAATTATTTCTTCCGTAGTCCAAAGTCCTTCGTACCATCCTCAACGATCCTCTGTGTCGTTCATGGACATTTTGTATCCGAACTCAACCCTCGAACTCAAAGGACATCCCAATCCTCAAGACCTCTCCCTGGCATCCCATAAGCAATATAAGAATATAATAATAATTAATTTTGTGCAGAATTCCTTTGAGAAATGTCGATGGCTTCCTCCTCCTCCTAATGGCGAGCGCTTTCGGCAGGAATCTGTCATCCTCGGGCCGAAGGTGGGATTGTATACTTTCTCTGGCACTGTCAAATGTTCAACTGTCCCCCCCCCCTGTAATGAGTCCTTTAATACAGTCTGTGGGTTTGTTATTTCTTCCGCTGGGTTAACCAACTAGCAAGAATCATGACCTCTTGGCTTCTTCTCCCTCGTGTTGTTTTTTGATTTAGTGTTATACCAGACGAACCTAAAGGACAAAAATTAAATAAATTATACAACCCACGGAGTGATTCATAGCAGGAAAACAATCAATTGGACATCAGACAGTGACAGACATCCTGAGAATGTAGACAAGACTATGTTCGGTCCGAGGATGGCAGACCACTGCCGAAAGCGCCAGCCATTAGGACGTGGAATACAGCCAATGACAACGGATTCTTTTAGGTATGTTGTTTTCTTAAAATATATTTTTAATAAGAACTTGGATATATATATATATAAACTCTTAGCTAAATAATACTCCCACTAAATAGAAATAAATTTTTGTAGTTGCACTTGACGTTTCAGATAATCCCCTACCCCTATTTGTCCGACTTCTTTCTTTAAAGAACTTAGTCATTCAATTTAAATTTAACAGATACATATTGTCCACTCTTCTTCCAGCAATACGTTATCTCAATGACATTTGATAAATCCATGCCGATGCAATAAACAGAAAAGAAAGAAGAAGTTTGGACTCGACCAATTTCAGTCGTATCAGCAGACCACAATTATTTCTTCCGTAGTCCAAAGTCCTTCGTACCATCCTCAACGATCCTCTGATGTCGTCCTCTGGCCTTCATGTACATTTTGTATCCGAACTCAACCCTCGAACTCAAAGGACATCCCAATCCTCAAGACCTCTCCCTGGCATCCCATAAGCAACCCAATTACCCACACAGACGCTTCTGGAAGAGGGTCTTACAAGGGACTTACTGCAGCCAGCCATACTATTAAAAGAAATAAAATGTAGTACAATTATATAAATATTGTCTAGAGAAGAGCTATAAAACGTGTTTGTTTTTCTTTCATTCTTTATTGAATGTGCATAAAATTTCTTTCATCAAACTATTTGTATTAATTTTTTGTTTGTTAAAAATGAAATTTTCACATAAAATAAGATTAGAATTGATTTGTAAGTATTAAGAAGGCAAATTTATCTTGCAGATTTTTTTTTCTGTGCATTTCAAATGCAGTCAAGAAATGTTACTCTATTTGAATAATTTAATAATATTTTTTTTTTTCAAAAAGTATATTTTACAGAAGTTGTAGAATAAATTATTACAAGTTATTTTAATAAAAAAAATACAAAATAATTTAAAATAATATTCACTAAAATTTTTTCTATACAATTGTTGTTTTAATACACACACACACACATACACATTGTATATAAAAGCAATAAGTTTGAATTTCTGCTTTATTCTTTTATAAGATAATAAAATTGAAAAAGTATGTTATTTATTCTTATATGGTGTAAATGTATGGGGTAATGTATCCAATAGCAGCTCGTGATATTTATCTGCAACCCAGCTAGCGTGTGACGCGGGTTACCGCAAAGTAGGTCATGGTTCCCCTAGGGTACTTAATGTTCTATTTTCGACCGTAATTATTCACTTGCAGCACTAAAACTGCCTGTTCTCGAAAGTGTTTGCGATGACAAATTGTATGGGCGGCTACAAGAGACTAGAGGTCGGTAGTAAAGCTCTGGGGTCCCTCCTCTGGTAGTAGAGGTCGTCTCTGGTAATGGACATGTCATGTGAGTGTTGTGTACAGAGTCTCTTGGCGAATGCTTTGATAGCTGAGTAGGATTGGTTCAGCCTCTGACTAAAGCTGGCTAAGACATAGAGGGTAAGACGTACAGAAGACCAGCGTTATCTGATTTGCCTAGAAAAAATTAATATTAAATAAAAAGTCTGTCAAACGTGAGAATTCGTTTTCCACGAAACAAATTGCAATTACTTCACTAAAAAGTCAGTCCCACAGGAGTTATGAATATTTCCCATGTTTGATTAAAGACAGACAGAAAAAAGGGTAAATGACAGGGGTGCCAGGCTAGCTCAGGGGATCCACAGATGCGGTAGGAAAATACATATTGTCCACTCTTCTTCCAGCAATACGTTATCTCAATGACATTTGATAAATCCATGCCGATGCAATAAACAGAAAAGAAAGAAGAAGTTTGGACTCGACCAATTTCAGTCGTATCAGCAGACCACAATTATTTCTTCCGTAGTCCAAAGTCCTTCGTACCATCCTCAACGATCCTCTGATGTCGTCCTCTGGCCTTCATGTACATTTTGTATCCGAACTCAACCCTCGAACTCAAAGGACATCCCAATCCTCAAGACCTCTCCCTGGCATCCCATAAGCAACCCAATTACCCACACAGACGCTTCTGGAAGAGGGTCTTACAAGGGACTTACTGCAGCCAGCCATACTATTAAAAGAAATAAAATGTAGTACAATTATATAAATATTGTCTAGAGAAGAGCTATAAAACGTGTTTGTTTTTCTTTCATTCTTTATTGAATGTGCATAAAATTTCTTTCATCAAACTATTTGTATTAATTTTTTGTTTGTTAAAAATGAAATTTTCACATAAAATAAGATTAGAATTGATTTGTAAGTATTAAGAAGGCAAATTTATCTTGCAGATTTTTTTTTCTGTGCATTTCAAATGCAGTCAAGAAATGTTACTCTATTTGAATAATTTAATAATATTTTTTTTTTTCAAAAAGTATATTTTACAGAAGTTGTAGAATAAATTATTACAAGTTATTTTAATAAAAAAAATACAAAATAATTTAAAATAATATTCACTAAAATTTTTTCTATACAATTGTTGTTTTAATACACACACACACACATACACATTGTATATAAAAGCAATAAGTTTGAATTTCTGCTTTATTCTTTTATAAGATAATAAAATTGAAAAAGTATGTTATTTATTCTTATATGGTGTAAATGTATGGGGTAATGTATCCAATAGCAGCTCGTGATATTTATCTGCAAGCCAGCTAGCGTGTGACGCGGGTTACCGCAAAGTAGGTCATGGTTCCCCTAGGGTACTTAATNTATATATATATATATATAAACATTGTTTCATAATTTATTTAAATAACACTAATAATGATGAACATACAAAGTCATTGAAAATTGACATAAATACGAATTAATGACTAATTATATCTCATAAGCTGGATGGAGAACGAACGTAAAAGGTAAGAACTCTAAACCATGCTTAAATCAGGCCGAGGAGGAGTGGGAGTCTAACTCAGCCGTCGTAGTTACGAATATATCAGTTTTCGTAAAATTTTATAAAATATAAATTTACAAAAATCGTATTTCGTACCCATTATATAACAACAACTTTTTTCATAATTTAAACAAAAATGAAATCCCTCTAATCCACATTTCTTTCCATCATCCTATTTCAACCAAAAGTAATTTAATCAAGGCTTCGCAATGGAATGTATAAATAATGTATATTGTGTAAAATATGTATATAGTATAATTAAAGTATAAATTCCGAATGTAGTTTTTATATTTTCGAGGGCCTGCTCAACACTCGAAATCACTTCTCTTTCTCTTCTTTTCTTAATATACGTTATTTATTTATTTTTAACGTTTTTAAACATAAATTTTATGAATTTACATTATAAAATTGTATTTTCCCAATTTTTTCATATATCTTGCAGTAAAGATTATATTGGGGATTTTCTATTTGGACTTACTATGAACCCACTCCCCTCCAAGCTCAATGAGAAGGCCTTGGTCTGGGTGTGAGGTCCGTCACGAGCACAGACGGGAAGGCCTAGGATATAGTGGGGGAACTATGAAACCGATAAGATGCGTCCATGCAGGGAGGTGGATGGCGGCGAGCGTTTGCCAGACGATTTGCACGAACGGGTTAGGGAAGATGCAAACAAAGACATCAGCAAGATGTGCACTTCGACACCGGCAGTACTTGGATCACGCTGTACAAGAAGCCGGGAAGGTCAATGTCCGCGGTCTCCTGCTGGGAAGAAGACGTCGCTTCCTGATGACGGTGGTCAATTCCGCCCTTCTTTTCGGAGGGGAGATCTAAAAGGAAGAAGGTGGTAGCTGTGCAGAGGAGAGGAGTCCTGCGGACTGCATCGGCCGATAAGACGGCTAAGAGAGGCTCAGAAGGGACGATGGACGTTACTGCCTCAACGAAGGTGTGCGGAAATGAATTGGAAGGCGATTTGCAAATGTAAATTACAACCTTACCAAGTTCCACATCCGTTACGGCTACTTTAATGAGTAATACTATCAGGGCATTACTACAGAGTAATCAGGGCAGCCGAACTGGATTGTTAGTATGTCATCTCAGAACAAGACCAACTCTACACTTTTGAGTTTCGTTGGTAGAAAGAGAAGAGAGGCGACCTCAAGCCATTCTTGGCTCCCCATCACCTGACCCTACTAATTCATTCTTATATCCCTTTTTTTCTTCTTGGAACATTAATGTTAGAAATCTATACTTCAAACATATTCAAAAAGATTTTTTCATAATCCAAATCCCCCTTATTCATATTCATTATACAAAAAATACAATTTTCAAAAGCATGGAATACCATGCTTACGTTTAGCGCTTATTATGAAGAGGCTCAAGAATGTAACTAGATTGACTGAGCACTTCCGTCCGTCTTCCTTCCCGGCCTGTGTAAGATGTAAATCTTTTGCTCTCAATAGCCCTATGTAAGACTGTCCATCTTAATGAAATCTTAGTGAAATTTCCATAGATTGCGCAGTTTATGCTTGAAGAATTTTTTTTTTAAATATAGAAAATTTGCAGGATATTGGCTTTCTTCCAGCGATATATATGAAAATGGAAGAAAAACGAAACATATTTTTATTTTTTGCCAAGTTATTTGGAAGACAAGTTAGGTTTGCCTTCTGTATGCCTTATACACTTAAAATATCTACAGATAACCGCACTGTTCTAAGCAATCAGACATTTGTGGATTAACTCTCATCGTATCGCAGGCTCATAAGTCCGCAGTCCTTTTTTTTTTTCCCCTCGGGCTGAGCCAGCGCTCCCAAACCTGGTGCACATTTGCCCCAACTAATGACCCATTTACAGCTTGGAAATCGTTGACCCAGTCTTACGTTCCCCTGCACGATGAAAATTAACGCGTCTCTAACCTTCGGAGATTTCTCGGGTATAGTGAGCAAGAACGGTACATGTCTGAAACCGCAGGAACCAGCTGTAGCTGCCTGGATTTGGAGAGTTGCACAAGATCTGGGGGTTGTATAACGCTGAGCGCCTCATAAAATTCCGCTAACCTCGATTGTGTACATTTTCCTTATTCTTAATCGACCTCATTTTATTTTTACCTCGACGCGTACTCCTTTTACTCACTCTTAAACTCTTTTAATGTGACAGCAAATGTTGAAGAGAGAGATAAAGAGGACTTCCTCAGTTTTGCAGGTGATGAATGTATTTGTATTTAAACATTCCATGCAACCCCTTCACCTTTAGAGAATATATATATATATTTATGCTGTTCATCACTAAACAAATCTGTGTTGAGTTTTTCATTGTACTTAACTAAATACTAAGCCCAAAGCAGCGAAAAGACTCACTCATATCCGTCCGATTCTCTCATTAATAAATTAGGATTTTTATTTTACATTTAAAAGGGACAATTCTAAATTTCAATAAGAAAAATAAGTAATTTCGGCTTATAAACTGTAAAATTATAATGTACGATAGTGATAAAATCCACTACTAATTGTTCAATTTTGCATTTAAACTACTCTAATATTCTTTTATCAATAAAAACATGATACTCATACATATATCATGTATCATATACAGTATCATATTCATACATACTGTATCACTAAAACTGTGTAGATTCGCAAGACTTTGTACTGAATATTACAACCTGCTGGAGCGAAAAAATTTTCTGCCCCCTCATTTGAAATTTCAAGGAGTACCACACTCTTTTTCGTCCGATTTCGCTCAAGAATGAACTCTGTCTTTTATCTTACATTTAAAAGCGATACATGAAATTTAATTAAGTATAACAACTAATTGTGGCTTATGGATCTATAGTAGATTTGAAAAGATATTTTGGTATACACTAGCACAGCTTAACTTAAAAAGAAAACCTCCTGCTATAACTTAATTTAGATATTTTACTGCCGATGGGAAGGTTAATATGTATGCAGAGAGCATCCCATCATGAGAGGCAAAGTAGCAGAGACTGAATTGTGTGACAGTTATATTAACTGTAGTAAAAAATTTAGAGAATGCCCGAGAATTTCTAATCCTCAACAAGATTAAAATTAGAAGATTAGGAAGGAATTCCTAGCTGTTACAGCTGAAAGTGATCTAAATTACAGACTTATCACAGTTGACGCCTCTGGAATAAAGCTCGATTGTGTAAATTCGATATCGCGATTGTACATTCAAATTAGTCTCAACAATTAACAGAATATATAAATACACTAGAAGACATAAAAATGAAAAGTTGGGAAAAGTTAAGTGCACACTTCTTCCTATGGAGAAATAAGAAACCGATGGAAAAGGAAATCTGGTAGAAGATTCCATAATTATAAACTGACTTTAGTTATTTAAGGCAGCAAATTATCCACCAACTTCGAGAGGGACGTCATTCATCAATCTTACTCTTGGAACAATCATGGTTGAGAATGGTTCCAATTAACAATTTGTAAGTCCTGGAATGGACTGTATAGTGATCATCAAACAAAACATGGTCTTTACCATATACTTTGGGGAGAAACTAGATAATGAGTTGTAATTAATTTTTTTAAACAAGTAAATAAACTTTGACCTATAAAGAGAAATATTTAGTGGCATTTAGGGGGAGGAGACCTTGTGACGACACTGAACGCAAGGGTGGAGCTGGCTAGCTTATTTTCTATTATTTTGGTAGGATCAAAAGAAAGTACTGCTTTTATGCAATCGTAAATGAATTAAGAAGCAACCAAGGTAAACCCCCTAACTAACAAATACAAAGAGAGCTGCTTTCAGAGTAAGGAGGAAATTCCAACGAGATAGATACTTAAATTGCAAGGAAGATTTGAAATTGATGTATTATGAGTAAACTAGGAGATTCGGTATGGAGATTGAGGAAGCAAAACAGTTTTTTTTAAAATCAACTTGGAGAACTGTTAAAACCCATGAGGTTTATCTACAGAAATATTCTTAGAAAAATTAATGAAAAGAACACTTATTTCTCTTACTGGCAGGGCAAGGGACAGCCAGGAATGTTTCGGAAGTTTGAAAAGATATTTCTCAATAATACTCTTCTCTGTTGACTCAGATTTTCTCTGAGTCCGAATATAAAAAGAAAAATCCTTTCTTTCACAGAAGATGACACTGACTATTGATTAAATTCAAATGGGAAAGGTTGCAATACAGGATAAAACCTTCTCAATAAGTTGTAGGAATTTGTCCTTCAATGTGGAAGGAAGCAGACTTGGTAGCTAAAATAAAACAAGGGTAGTCCGACATTACTAATAATATTGTTGGCTTACCTCTGTTATGTAATGCTACGGGAAAGGAATTTAAACTCCTCATCTAGGAAGGCTAGAGATTTTAATTTGACCAACTTTCTTCATTGCAATTTTAAGAGTACAGTAATAAACCGACTAAGGATACGATCAAGACACGCTTTGAGAAAAACATTCTAAAGAAAAATATGTCGCAGTTTTATTCCATAACCTCCGTGGGTTGTTGCGCACATGCGCCAAAATAACTCCATTATTGACGAAATATATAAGTAAAGTGTTAGAGTGTGGAGAGATATTCTGTTTATGTCGTGATTTCTTGTGGCAGATATATAATACAATAATTCTTCAAAGAGTTCGTGTCCAAGACTCAGTGTCCAGTTTGTCTTTGTGGAAGTTCAATACTACTATTATTAAGAATATACGTCCCTGCTACACCTTATGGCGACAGATAAAAATGGGTCGTCTCTTGATATGCATACAGCGCTGGGAAAAGTGACCTTGACCGTCTCTATGAAGACGAATTTAACATGGAGATTGAAGCTTCCTCGATAAATTCAAAAATAATAATAATAAATGGAGCCAGGTAAGCAGAATGGAAATCAATTGTGAGAATATGTTTGATTCTCCCAAAAGAGAATGTCAAACAGTTTCTACCCAGAAACAAAGTGGTAAATAGCGAAATCCTCAGGAGTTATTTCGTTTCTAGGTCCTTCAGTTCTAGGTATTTTATTACACACTCGACATGACATTAGTCCTCTTGGGTTATTTATGTCTAGCTGGAATGACATCCAAAAGCGCTCTGAATGTTTAGTAATCGCTGACTACATTCTATTATATTTGATGGGCATCAATCTCCCTAATACAATATATATATGTGTCTGTATTAAATTATATATGTCTAAAGTATAAATAGTTAAATTGGGAATGGTCTGAAATTAAAATTTTCCAACCCACACTGATTGTATTTATTGGAGATCTGTTAAGAGGGAACAGCCTCCAGTTCCAGGTCATCCTATGGATATTTCAGCACGTTTTAAAGTCCTCCCTCCATGAAGCCATGGCAGCCATCACTGAATCGCCCCATCAAGACTCAGGCCTTGGAGCTATTCACATGGCTGTTTTCGTCAAACTCAGTTTGCGGGAGGTTTTTGGCGGCCGAATTTGAACGGGAACCAGAATTTATTGTGTAAAATTGGACTTACAGTTAGTTTAAAGGCCTTAAAGTACAATGAAGAAAAGAAGAAGAAAAATCAGTGAAATAGACAGAGAGAGATGGAGAAATTTCCTTTGAGCCATGGATGTTTAGAATAGAGTAGTTATTCCCTCATTTCTAGACCCCAAGTAGCTGAATGGAAAGTAAAAGTAAGCAAATTCAGAAAAAAATAATTACATAAATTTATTAGACTATCAATTTAGTTCTGCACTATGAGATGTGACCATAAACCTCCATCATAAATTTAATAAGTAATAACTATTGTGTACAATTTATACGTCCTGAGAATTTTTACTTTCTTCATAAGTTAAATAATAATATCTGGCCTAAAAGTTATTGAATAAATTTCATACACATATGGTTTCGTCAATTGCTACACCTTATGGCGACAGATAAAAATGGGTCGTCTCTTGATCTGCATACAGCGCTGGGAAAAGTGACCTTGAGCGACCAGTATTGGAAACAGTTGTGTCACAGGGGAGGATTTGACGCCTATCGCAGTGATCAATAATTTATGGCTTACTAAAGTATTATATTTACCTTCTTAAATGCAGGATAATTTTTTAACGAAAAGCAATGTAATATCCTTTGAATTTTCTCACGTTTCAGAATTTCCATATGTAAAATCATTTTTATAAATTTATGAATTTATTTAAGGTTAATTTATAAAAGTAAATTTCCAGAGAATAGATAATACCTTTAGCTTTTTATCAAAATTAGTTAACACTTATATTTTTAAAAACATAAACTTCAGTTTAAAAAAAAATCATCAATAGCACTTCACAGAAGATGTAAGAGTACTTTGCTTTCAAATATTATATTCAAAAATATTCGTCTGTTTGATCAGTAGCCCCTGAAATGTTTTAAGTACGGAATAAAATGAATAAAACAATGTATAAATGGCCTAAAACGGGCACTGGAGTGGGGTTCACGGAAAGACAAAATTGAAGAGTCATAAATGAAGCAGTTATTATTAGTCCATTAAGAAACAAAAAAGGTAACAAGTAACTTTCTCACTTCCGTTTTGTTCTGTAACCTTTTACAAAAAGAATACACATTAAATAAGATTAAATAATGTAACTTGGAGAATCGATTTATATAATAAATAATGTCCCCATTCTTACATTTTCTTCTTTTTCTCCATTCTGGCTTGCAAAATCGAAATTTCAGATTTCCCGCAAAATATTTAAGCTATTCACGTTGCCTCCTGTACGATAATTTTGACAATTTTAATTAAAGGGAATTTAGAAGAAGATAAGGAGATTTGGAAGATACCAAATTCTTGGTATCATAGTCATCATGACAAAAAAAAATATAGCATGTAATTAGTTTAAAACTAAAATTTAAATTTAAAACTAAAAAAAAAGGATAAAATGTAATAGATACATATTTACAAATCAAAATGCGATAGTTGAGCGCTTCCTCCGATTTTCTATCCCGGCCAGCTTTTTGGTCTTGTCTGATAAGCTCATTGTCCCCTCAGGTTTTGAAGATAAATTTCGTCATTTACTCTTATTTATATGTATCTTTAAGTAAACATGGGGAATCTGCTAGGATTACGCAGCACCTGCGTGAAGGACTTTTCTGAGGAGTTCAGAAAATGGATATTCTTTTAACGCTCTCTGGCTCCTCTAGATCTTTGTTGTATGTTTAACGACATTTTTCTTTCCTGTAGGAAATTGAAGAAGGAGCGTTGGGATAATTTTTTACAAAATGGGGACTAAATTTTAAACTTTTAATTTATGGACACTTTATTTTCCGTTAGGTGTCCTTGGAGATTTTTGACCGTCCCTCGTGTCGTAATCTGTTGGATCAGCCGCCCTGAACTATCAATTAACATAACTGTCGACTCCCGTTAGCGTTCGGGAAGCCTCTAGGGATATGGGATTGGTCTCTGAGGGGTTTTTTCAATCGTGGCAATTATATTTCATTTCTTCAGGAGAGGAGTCAGTTTTAGACTTTCATCTGTAGTGGATTTTGAATATGGAAAAGCACTAGGATTCAATTATTTGGCTTGTGGGACAGCTTTGCTTGGATGACGTTTCTGCTTGAAGTGTAAAGTTCACCCTCCATACTCTTTGACGGGTGAAGTTGAGACATCCCTGATTCAGCTGTGGCTATTACGTTCTCAGTTTCCACATGTGTGTTGGTTCCCGAGAGAGACCCCAGACTCTAGTGACCATGACCCGGTGTTCAGTAGAAATGGAGAGTTTTTTGAGCGTAGATATTATTATTAGTTGATTTTTGTTGGGGTTCGGTCAAGATAGATCCAAAAAAAATCAAATTAAAAAAAAGTGTATTTTTTAAAAATTATCTACCGACGTTTCGGCTTACATTGTAAGCCATCTTGAGGGCTGTTGAAAAACTATTTCATGAGAAAAAAATAATTTACTATATTATAAAATAGAATTGCCATAATGCAATTTGATGTAAAAAGTATGAATGTAGAAAGCTATGTAAGAGAATTTAAACATGCAGTCAACCAAACTATTAAATTAAATTATTGGAAAAAACTAAAACAAAAATTGTCCACACCTACCTATCATGAAGACGAGAGGGGACGTCCTGTCACAAAGTTCACATTTCCATGACTGAGAGGAAAAATATAATTTTTGAGAAGGACACTGTGGGTAGTGGAAGGGTGGGGGGAGAGATAAGAGGCGGAAGGTACAAAGGGAGAGCGGCTTGTTTCAAAAGGGGGCAATAAAAAGGACAAAGGAAAAAAGGAAGGGTATTATTGGAAATAAGTAACTTTGGAACTGGGAAAAATGTTTGATAAGTTTATTTTGAATGAGGGCTAATGGTTTTTAGTGGTTTTATGTCTGTTCTGTCGATAACTGGTGTTTAGTAGATCTTCTTTACACACACACACACACATATACCATAGATCCTGCTTCACTGGGGTTGGCATTGTCTTTGCAGAGTATTATCAGTCCAGAAAGGTTTTTTTTTTTTTTTTTAATATAATGCTGTAATCGTGAAATTATAACTTATTTACCGAAGTAATAGATGAATTCATGAAAATGTTCATGGATACTCAGCCTTCTATTAAATATATCTTTGGAGAATCACGAAAATTGACAATACAAATCACTTATATAAATAACCTTAAAGACAAAATTTTTGGGTTATGTGGGATACTGAAACCACTATTTTATTTACACTACAATTTACAGCGCAGTCTGGAAAATGGTAATGGAACTACATTAAGTGTTTTAAAGGATTCGAATCTCTAACAATGCCTTGATTATTTGACATCAAAGGGAATTGCAAACGTCAAAGAGCCAAATTACTTAGACTAATATTACTGCATAATTTTCAAGGATGTAGCTATGAATCAGCTGACACACTGGAGATTAAATGAAACGTTATCGTCAGCTATTATAATCATTAATCTCACTTACTAAACTTTGAACGCAGTGACTATACGTTCTTCATATGTGCAATTTAATTGCACCCACGGTGTCCTTTAATTGCATTTCGTCTAAATATGTTAACGGATATATTT
>KZ808501.1:163223-177979 GCA_000696205.2 Oncopeltus fasciatus | reverse complement strand
TAAATTGCAGTTTTATGGTTAACATAATATTATGAAAAAAAAATTTCAAAATGATATTGATGATTCTTTTATTTACTAATAATAACTTATAAAAGCATTTACTAATAAGTATAGGAATGTAAAATTCATCTTCCTCAATTCAATTCGACAAATATTAAAATATGAATAAACTTTTGAACAAGAAGTGATTTTTTCGAGAACTGTTTCTTCACAAAATACTAAGTATGTACCAATACAGTTCCTTACTTCATTACAAATAAAAAATCAATGATCCACCAACTGGTTCTTGTCCATTATGACTTGTAGACAAAATACTTATTACGTTGGTTACCAAAAATGCAGTATTCTCCCTCCTATGCACCTCACCGATAGAATAAACCACCATATGGAATTAACAAAGGGTTGCTCTCAACTGTTGCAGGTGTGTGGAGCTATTGTTGTAGTGCTGGTATCGGCCGGCGAGAAGAAGACAACAGACAAGCGAGGTGTGATCGGCCTGGGGTTCCCTGCACCCTGGGCTGCGGCAGAACTTGCAGCAGCTCAAGGTCCCTGGATTCCAGGCCCAGCACCACTGCCTTACCCCTATCCCGGAGCTCTCGCTAACCCCGAACTGGCATTCGCTAAGGTATTGAGCAGACGATTTTATCTATGTTGACATAAAGTCCCAGAGCGCAAACAAGAACACAGCATTAAAGGGTGAATTTTCAAATTTCAGAGCACAGCGCACACGATCGCTATACAGAGCGCTGCCGCAGAAAACGCAGCAGAAGTGACAGCGGCCCTGGCAGCTGCCAAAGAAGCTTCTGCTGCCGCCAACTTGGCCCAGCAACGAGTCCAGCAGGCCAAGGAAGCCGTTCTTATACAGCAGAGGATTGCAGCTGCCAAGGAGGCTGCCGCAGCAGCAGCCATCCAAAGAAGTGAGGCCGCTGCGGCTACTGCTGCTGCCATCCAGAGGAGCGAAGCTGCCGCAGCTGCAGTCCACAGACAGGAGGCTGCTGCAGCTGCAGCCGCTGCCATTCAGAGGAGCGAGGCAGCACATCAGGCCGCCGCCGCTATACAGGTACGGCCTTCGCCTTCTTTATAACTGGAGCTAGAAGTCCATTTCCGGAGGAAGAGTTCAAATTTTGAAATGGATATTTAGATTTAGCTTTCCCCAAACTAGAAATTCTATTTATTGCTTAAGGAAAATTTCTTATTCAAGTTTGAAAATGATATTCCTCGTGAAATAATGGAAAATAATCTGTATGTCATACATTAATCAATGTACAAGTTTCGCTGTTATAAATGACAGATAAAAGCTTAAAATGTGATATTTTATTTTTTACAGAGGAACTTGTTTGCGGCCCATCAGATCCAGAAAGGTGCTGCAAAGGCAGCTGCAGCTAACGCAATACTGAACGGTGCAGCAGCTCTACCTTACCCAAAACCTCTTGACTTCAATCCCTGGGGTTGAAGCTCTGTGAACCTTTGTTATTTTTATTGTTACTTAAATGGGGAAAATTCTTAATAAATAAAAAAGAACAGTAAATTTATTATGTTGGTTATGTTTGTTACCCACTGCACAAACTTATTAACTGAACATAAATCTGCTACGCACATTTCATACCGTGAACATTCAGAGGATATAATTTTCAGGTTATCTATTATTTTCCTCTTGGTGAAAATCGGAAATATATATTAAAAAATGTAATGAAAATGGACGAAGAACTGTGAACTTTATTGCCTCTCAGGATTTTGTGGTTTGATACTTCTTCGTGGTAGCAAAATACATAAAGTATCATGGCAATCAAACTATATATCTTCAAACAATGGGTTACCTCTAACTTATTGATAAGTGGTACCTATGTGCCTTCAACCAAATTTATCATCTCCTGATAAGTATTAGACACAGTTCCTATCTCTTAAGCGTGAGGACGTTCAGAGGAGCCAATATTGACTTTGATCACTATTTGATGGTAGCAAGGAAAAAAATTACTTGATAAACATCGCCTACCAAGCAATGATAAAGAAGTAGTTCACAAGAGGAGTCACAGAGGAATACCAAAGAAGGAGGAGGGAGGTTAAAAATCTGCACAAAAAGAACAAAAAAATTTGGGGAGATGGATTGTAAGAAATTAAGGCCCTAAAAATACCAATGAGAATTGGTTCTCCTTCCAAAAAATGTTAGATTCCATTCAAACCTGGGATTCGAGCGTTCAGGAAAGAGGACGGAGGCCCCTGACCATTAAGGATAATGTGCTTAAACCAAGGAACTATAGTAATAGGCACTTTAGTAATCCCTTGAATGAACCAGTTCTTAAACCCCTATTGGGAATAGGAACTGAAGAGAAAGCCACCAGAATTTTCGACGTGATCCTTCTCTGGTCCAGAAATTCATAAGATAGGTAAAAATTTGAACCCCAAACAATGATAGAATTTTCAGTGATCAATGATCATTGATAACACTGGGGAACAATTTGAAATTTAATTTTTGTTGAATTTGAGTTTATAGCTTTTATTTATTTATTTATTTTTTTTTAAGGATTAGGCAAGCTGGTTTTAAAACTGTTGTTAGTTTTTTTTCTATCACGTCACGTTCAATTTCTTTGTGGGTGGGGCGCTTACTGGTCTAGACCTGCCTGTATACTTACGTCTGTTATACTGTGGTGAAACGTTGTGTGTCGGTGAGCAGTATTTAGTATTTCGTTACGGAAGTGTACAGAACTACATAGTGTGTTTGAACTGAAACGCTACTTCTGCTCCTAGGCGTCAAAAGTGCAAAAACAGCCCCGATTCGTTTTGTTATATATGTGGAAGTTTTACCATTCCCAGTCAAAGGTCAAACATCAGTAGATTTGTCAGATAAGCATATTTTGCCTATTTTTCAGGGAAACTTGGTAATCAGATAAAGCAAGGGCACCTCATAAAGTGCGTATACAGTGTTTTGAGGGTTTACGGATATGTACCCCGTAAAATATGTACCACGTTTAAGGGAACACGTGCTAAGCTTCCATTTGGTATATCTATGATATAACAAGAAAAAAAAATTTAAAATAGAGTACCCTAGTTTACCGTCAGCTATACGCCCAGTACCGCAGTCAGCCGAAGTCCCCGTGCCAGTTTTCAATGAATTTCCCTCTTTGGAAGAAGGGGAATACAGATATGGATTCAAAAACATTGTTAAAGACATTGACAAAGGAAATACACGAGCGTTGAATAACTCCGAAAGTGTCCAGCAACTCTTGGAAAGCAACATGAGCATTAAATTGCATTTTTTTACACAGCCACCTTGATAATTTCCCGGACAATTTTGGTGCAGTGAGTGATGAGCATGGTGAGGGTATCCAAATCTTGATTTGAGGGTCATGGAAGCAAGGTATCAAGGTAGATGGGACGTACATATGATGGCTGACTATTATTGGAGCATCAAGCGCGAATGTTCACAAACTAAACACTCCAGAAAAAGCTACAAACGCAAATTTTTATCTTAATTTTAAGTACTGTTCATTAAATAAACAATTTTATATGAATAACAATTTTATATGTTTAACTTATATTAAATGTTTTGTAAACTGCATATTTGGTAGGTTTTTAGTTTATGTACTTTTAAATGCATGATTTTTATGATTTCTGAAGATATCCTGCAGTTTAAGAAATTGACGTAATAGTCAAAATCTGAGGTTATTTTCAGATTATGACGTCAGTATTTTCCCCAGTGTAATTGAACAGTTCAGAAATTAATGTTTATAATTTTTATTATTGAAGTACTACGCCATAACCAGTCTGAATTTTTGGCATAGATCACTTTTTTCTCAGTATCCAAATTTTGGCTTTATCTGACACCATTAAAGTGTTGGTTTTGGAAAACTTTATGTTAAAAAAAAAAAAATGTTGGTTTTGTAAGAGAAATGCCATGGTATAAATAGACTCGTTCTCCCTTTTGTATACATGAGGCCAACTTGAAAAAAAACAACAAAAAAAGCCAAAAAGAAAAAAACAGAAGTTCCTGTTTCATAGTGTAGGAAATTAAACTATTTTATGAATTAGTAGCCATAATATATTCAGTAAATTATTTTTAATACGGAAAAAAATTGTAAGAAGTATCAACACAACATCTATTGAATATCTTTTGAAAATTTGTAGTAATAAATGGTCAAAGAAAACAGGATAACACCATTTGTTTATGAATTTAGATTTCGTCACCAATCTGGTTTTGAGCTGCTGTTCAGAATATTTTGGACCCTAGGCAGGTCTCGTGCATCCTGTGTCACACCATCCATCTAACGAAGTTTGGCCTGTCCAAATAGGTGTCTAGTGCGATGAATTTCTTCTTAAAGAATTTTTCTTTGCATCTCTTCGGGGCTGCAAAACCAACACTTTGATAGTGTCTGGTAAAGTCAAAATTTGGATTATGAGAAAAAAAAATGATCTATGCCAATGCGTTGTCGAAATACGGGTATTGGCTTAGTACTATTCCCAGTAGGGATTTAACAACCGGTTCAAGGGATTACTACAGTACCTGATCCTTCGTTTAAGCACATTATCCTTAATGGTCAAGAGGCTTCCGTCCTCTTTCCTGAACGCTCGAATCTATGGTTTAAATGGGATCTTTTGAAAGAAGATCCAAATCTCATTGGTATTCTTTACAGCCTTAATTTCTTACTATCCATTCTTCCACATTTTTTTCTTCTTTTTGTGCAGATTTTTCATCTCCCTCCTCCTTCTTGGGTATTCCTCTGTGGCACTCTTTGTCAACCGCGTCTTCACTATAGCATGGTAAGCGATGTTCTTCAAGTCATTTTTTTCTTTAGTACTATAAAATGGTGAGCAGAGTCAATATTGGCTCCTCTGAACGTCCTCACGCTCAATAGATTGGATCTCTGGATAATACTTATCAGGAGGTGATCAATTTGGTTGAAGGTACATCATTATTCCTTCCATCAGATGTAATCAATTTGGTTGAAGGGACATTGGTTTGCATGACGTTTGGTCTATTTTGCGAACACGAAAGAATATCAAACCACAAAATCCTGAGAGGCAATAAAGTTCACAGTTCTCCGATCATTTTCATTACATTTTTTATTATATAGTTCCAATTTTCATCGAAAGGAAAATAATAGATAACCTAAAAATTGTTTCCTCTGAACGTCCACGGCATGAAAAGACCGTAGCAGATTTTTGTTATGTTAATAAATTTGAAATAATTCATGAGAGGGAACAGAATAAAAAAATCTATCCGTCCTCGCCAGGAATCGAACCTGGATCTCTTGCTATCCGGGCCTAGTGTGCTGACCTTTACACCACAAGGACAGGCTAGATATCTCACTCTATTCCCTCCTTCTCGTCTTTCTCGTAAGTTAGGCTCTCGCTAATGAAGAGGGAATAGAATAGAGTGAGATATCTAGCCTGTCCTTGTGGTGTAAAGGTCAGCACACTAGGCCCGGATAGCAAGAGATCCAGGTTCGATTCCTGGCGAGGACGGATAGATTTTTTTATTCTGTTCCCTCTCATTAATTATTTATAATTTACGTGGGATATATAAAACCACAAATAAAAATATTTAAAAATTAAAAGTTAATAAATTTGTATGGGTAAAATACAAAACCATAAAATATATTTACTATTCTTTTTTTGTTTATTAAGAATAGCACTTTATTTTAGCAACAATACAAAAACAGCAAAGGATCTCAGAGCTTCAACCCCAGGGATTGAAGTCAATAGGTTTTGGGTAGGGGAGAGCTGCTGCACCGTTCAGTATTGCCTTTGCAGCTCCTTTCTGGATCTGATGTGCCGCAAACAAGTTCCTCTGTGAATAAATAAAATATCAAATTGAGCATTTATCTATCATTGGTTGAAAGAATTAAAATTTTGATAGAGCAAAATGTGCATAGCAAGTCGGGCTACAGTTTTACAATCATTGAAAATACAGATTACTTTCCATTATTTCGAGAGGAGTATAATTTTCAAACTAGAATGAGAAATTTTCCTTAAGCAATAAATAGCATTTCTAGTTTGTGGAAAGCTAAATCTAAAAATCCATTTCAAAATTTGAATTGTTCCTCCGGAAATAGAGCTATAAAGAAGGCAAGGGCCGTACCTGTATAGCGGCGGCGGCCTGATGTGCTGCCTCGCTCCTCTGAATGGCAGCGGCTGCAGCTGCAGCAGCCTCCTGTCTGTGGACTGCAGCTGCGGCAGCTTCGCTCCTCTGGATGGCAGCAGCAGTAGCCGCAGCGGCCTCACTTCTTTGGATGGCTGCTGCTGCGGCAGCCTCCTTGGCAGCTGCAATCTTCTGCTGTATAAGAACGGCTTCCTTGGCCTGCTGGACTCGTTGCTGGGCCAAGTTGGCGGCAGCAGAAGCTTCTTTGGCAGCTGCCAGGGCCGCTGTCACTTCTGCTGCGTTTTCTGCGGCAGCGCTCTGTATAGCGATCGTGTGTGCTGTGCTCTGAAATCATAAAATTCACCCTTTTCTTGTTTGCGCTCTGGGACTTTATGTCAACATAGATAAAATCGTCTACTCAATACCTTAGCGAGAGCCAGTTCGGGGTTAGCGAGAGCTCCGGGATAGGGGTAAGGCACTGGTGCGGGGCCTGGAATCCAGGGACCTTGAGCTGCTGCAAGTTCTGCCGCAGCCCAGGGTGCAGGGAACCCCAGGCCGATCACACCTCGCTTGTCTGTTGTCTTCTTCTCGTCGGCCGATACCAGCACTACAAGAATAGCTCCACACACCTGCAACAGTTGAGAGCAACCCTTTGTTAATTATATTGATGAAGTGCATAGGAGGGAGGATTTTTTTTTCCAGTGCAGACTCTTTATGCAGTCTAGCATTTTAAACAAGGGTTATGCATAGCGAGTTCGTAGTATGAAATGTCTAGAAAATTTTTAGTTAAGAATGCTTCCCAAGGGGTCTGCGGTTGAGTCCCCATTAGGAAGGTATAGCAGGGTATTTTTTTGCGGGGAGGATACAGACGGGTCTGTAATTCAAGTTTTACGTTAGCTTTGACAGAAAATTCTATAACTGTTCATGAATGAAAATTTCACGTTTGAAAATTCGCTAAATATGTTGATATAAAGCTATTTTGAATCAAATTCTTACATAATATTTATATTCATTACTTTTGAATTTATTTTTATAAATCGAAATTGGCTTGATTTATAAAAATAAATTCAAATCGTTAAATAAGTAAACTGTTAAATTTGTAGTTTAATATTGTACGTACTTACACCATATTATTGGGCATTTTTTCGTAAGATATCGAATTTTAAACTTTTGTAATCTCTTGAAGTTTAAATATTGTTAAAATATAAATACCAATGCCATTGAATGGTATATAATAAAACTACTTACGATTTGAAGAGGACTCATATTGGCAGAGGGAACAGCTGGAAGACTGATGCCTGGACAATGGAGTTGTTTACTATAAATATTGCACCCCCCACCCTTAGAAGCTGGAGTGGGGGTTCAATTCCCCATCAAAATAATTAGAAATCCTTAGTTACTTTCATTCTGAGTGAGTACGTAAGACCCTTCACGTCTCGTAGGTTAGACAGACACTGCCGGGTTTTGAAAATGGTCTTAGGAGAGCGATAGTTTGCTCATACTTCTTATTACCCTGACCTAGTATCAATTTTTAAAATTATATGTATAGTATTTAGATAGTATACTTAATTTCCATTTTTAAAATTTTTGCCTCTAAACAATTTTTCCTTTTATGATTTTAGGCTTACATTTTGACTAATGGGTAGGCCATATTACTCTGGCAGGTAGATAGAACACGCCTACAGTGAGAATCCGAAATTCAGCCGATCCGCTTTAAATTTATTATGGTCTTTAACTAGTAACTTGTACAGGCTCGGGAAGAAGAATTTGATGCCTCCCCCTCAAAAAGAGGGGGTGTTTATAGACTTTTATCTCTCTAAGATTAGGTAGGCAACCAAGCTGGCCAACTGACTACGTAAGGCAATATTACTGCATTAAATTGGAAGAAATAGTTAGAAATTTTCTAATGCATCTATCCACTGTTTAATTTGCTCTTGTTAGACAGAAAAATAAAGTGATTAGTACAATAAATAAATAAATAAAGGGGAAATAAAACACTGTATAATGATCTGGTTTGTGATTATTGTAAATTAATTAAACTGTCGTCTGGAGTACGTATTGATTAAATTGTTCAATTTATTTCTATTTAATTTAATTCAAAATTAACATGAAACAACAGGGATTAGTTTTATTAATTTACTACCATATATTTACTTATATTATAAATTTACTCATAATAATATTGACTTTTGTTTAGATATCATTTTAATTAATACATATAAATAAATTTCAATGTTTTAAGAACATTTCTAACTGAAATATGGAGGGAATCCATCTCTTTCTGAACTCGCCGAATTCCTCCTAGCTTTTTCAGCCTTTCAGAACAAATCAGCCATTTACTCTTGAAAGCCTCCAACCTTTTTTTTGGTTTTGTTTTTACCTCTGGGTGGAGGGAAATTTCCGTTTTCTTTGGGGTTTTCCGGCTGTAAACGGACTCCTGTACTGAAGATCCTAGGTTCAGGGCTCTCAGTGCACTGTTGGTTTTTTCTATCTGTACTTCTGATTATTATGACACAGAGGATTCCTTTGTGCTCCTGGGGAATTCAGCCCTGTTTTTTATTTATTTGCAATTAAAAATAGTAAATCATTTATTAGATCATTAGAAGCTGATTTCTATAAGGTCCTGCATGACGGACTTCTTTACAATGAATGTTGCTGCTTGAAATATATTTCATTATGTGCTTTTAAGTGAATAATACAAAATTTATTTACAAAGTGAGAAGAATGATGATTTTAAAACATTACCAAGTATCGATTCTAATTACCTTGGAAGCAGAAGAAAATAATTTTTTTTAGAAAATCACAGTATCATAGCCTGATGCTAAGGGGGCATGTCTTGAGAAACAGATTCTTTGTAACAATGGAATATTGAAGGTTAGATGGATATATAGGATGTGTCCACATGTGAAGGAGTAAAGGTTATTACAGATTTGGTATAGATATGTTTAATAAGAGATATCCTAGTACCAGTAAAATAGTTCTAACACTTGTTATAACCAAAAAAAGGTATGCGTCCTACTTCACTGCCACCCGACGACGATACCAAAATAGAGAATCTTCATAACTAAAATATAACTAGAGCTGAATATAAACAATCTCTTAAAATATATGAAAAATTATTTATTATTAGAACAATTTTTTTTCTTAATACCTTAATAAGCAAATCCTAAGAAGAAATAACAGGTTAAAATAAAATAAAATAATTTATAAATAACTTGTCGATTTCTTAAAAATGAGTTTTGGCAAGTGCGGCCAATGATATAAATTACTTCGTCAGGTACGTTCCTTATATGGGCCGTGACGCGGAGAGGAATTTTCTTTATGAAGTGGAAGATATTTTGGATTTAAAGTTCTAGCCTTATCCGAATGTTCTCCACAAAACAAAGAGGACTTGGAATCAGGAGGAGGAGACACGTCTCTAAATAACTGAGCTTCCCCTCTTATTTATTACAATCCAAACTGATGTTCCTCAGGCGTTGACTGGTCCCAGAATCCTTTTTTGTCCATGCAGTAAGTTTCAGTGGTGATTCAGCAGTTTGACGGGTGATTCTTCTCGATCATCAGACGGGTATCATTTGCTTACTGAGCTAATATTCAATATATTACTATTTCCGTCAGTATATCCAGTATACCGCCACAAAGAAAAAAAATGAACTGTAGTGGACTTAAATATATCCTTGAACTAGCCTGAAGCAAACAGGTATATTTTGATGTTGCTAAGTGGACTATTGATATAAAAGTAAGTCCTGTCCACTAGTGACTGAAGATATACATTAGTTATTCGGAGACCAAATATTTTTAACTTTAACAAAAGCCTATTAGGTTTTTAATTAACATAAGGAAAGAACCCATTTACAATATATACAAATTGGAAGAAGTCGAACAGTCGAGTGACTTGTGCGAAATTAAAATTGCTTCGTTGTGATGAGTGAAGTACTCGAAAAATCTTTGTACATGAATATTCGAGCAAGGCGAAGGAATACCTTAAGCGGTAACGTGGAACTGACAACTTTTGTGAATGCATTTTGTGTATTGCAGTGAAAACATCGTTCATCCATGGTTGAGAGAAGCGGTTAAACTAAAACTATGAGTTATAGACGCTAGTAAGGTAAGCATCATAAAAAGTAATTCCTTTACGAGTATGACTTTTCAGTCCAAAATTGGTTATTTAATCGTTCTCTGATAACGGCTTAGTGGTGGGTTGAATTCATGTTTCCTGAAGATTGATATAATCTGTTCTAAAGCTTTTTCCTTCGAGATCTCTCTGGATGTCTTCCTTCGGGTCGCTCAAGAGATTTTGTGGTTGGAAAGACGTTCTTCACAGAAGCAGAATAAGGATCTCACCATTTTTTTTATCATCGTTGCTGGCAGTAATGTCATTCCTAGTTGCAGAGGAGGAATATATGCAAGAAGAATATATACAGCCAATGAGTATCTCTATACAAGCCGGAGTCATTAGATCATAATTTGGTATTGATGCGATAGTCCACTAACAAACCTTTTCGAAGCTCTTCTTGTGTGACGCCATCATATTGCTTAAATATATATTTTTATTTACTTAATTTAATCATATGATTTTAAATTTTTATTAAACCTTACAATTGTAATTCATTTAAGCATCTAATACAAACAAGCTATAATTTTCTATGTTATTGTTGTGTAGTTACATTGGCAAAATGGGGGAAAGAAAAATTATTTGATCTAAAGGCTATTTTATGTCAAAGCAAACAGTCTAATTGAAAAGCGATCATTGATATTCTTATGCTAACCATTGTCAATGACTTCGTGAATCCTACGCGGCAGAAGGTATGATCTGTCACAATTGTGATATAAACTTGTTTGACTTTTAGTTAGGATTTTAACCACTGGGTATTAGGATGTGGCTAAAGCCAAGCTCGCCCCGGGGCACTTAGCCAGTCCAAAGGCCAGTCGTCAAAAACTCCATAACCTGGCGTTATGGTAACAGGCAAGAGAGAAAGATGTACATGGGTGTATGACCACTTCACAATCTGGTTATGACCGTTTCGTATTTTCTATTATTAATGACGGAACTTTTCCAAGCTTTCAAGCTGGCTTTAAACTCGCTACCTCAGGCTTTATCTCTCGTCCCATCGGTCCAGCCATTCTTGCCAGATTACCCTTTTTATATGGTTTAAGAGGTCATTCCCAGATGCTCTTGTAAACGGTATTCCATCAGTGCAGGCTTTCTTGGCTTAGAATTTTTTATTATTTTCAATATCGCTGATTCGGTGCCCCTGTTAATATGATCCTACATTTTCTTCTTTTAAGATCTTGATGGGCTTCAGAATACTAGAATCCAAGAGTGGATGTAGTAAGTGTTATTGGTATTTCTCATTGACGCATATACTGAATTGATTGGAGTGGAACACTTCAAGACTTCAAACTCTGCTAGGAATATTTCATTTCTATAAATTATTTTTACCAGGCTTAGACATCCAAACAAAACTGTTTCCGGCAAAAATTTGTTTCTCATAAGCTCAAAAATAAATAGTATATTTTGTCAGAATCCCAGAACTTCTCACTGTCATATCCGATTTCAAGTGTAAGATTCGCTGTTGCGACACATTTCTTAGTCGTACCTCAATTTTAATATTTAAAAAAACTCATGTCTGTTCACCAATAACTCGGGTGAAGAATGTGTTATATCACATCAATAATTTTGCACGAGGAAGATATGTGTCTAATAGTTGACTCAGTGGTAGGCCTTCTAAAAGTTAACATACAAAGTGTGCGTCTTCCGTTTTCGGAAGCTTGTGTGTGATTTCGTGTAAATCTGTTTCATCGAATTTCATTTTGGCTTTTCAAAATTTCCCAAACAGCCTATTGGAAGTAGGAGTTAGAAGAGTACTATATCAAACATTTCACTTGTTAGAACCCTTAGGTGTCCAATATTCTTGTAAAGAACACAAATAAATTAATAAATTGCACTAAAGCATTCTCGTAGCCAGAGGAGTTTATAAGGATAAGTTTGCTTAGTTCCGCTTACAGTTCTCTTTCATACATTTAAATGAACACCAATGACTTCATTGGTGACTAGATTCATTTGATGACTTCTAATAGGTCGACTGAGGTTTTCCTTCCTACCAAAATATACAGCTTTGCATCTCACCGAAAAATGTTTTGATTTCGAAAAAAAAAAAAAAAAATGGTTTGAAAAAGAATCTGTTAATCTTTAAGGTTTTTAGAAAATTTTTTGCATTCAATTATCAATCCTGCTGTTGGCTCACCAATTTTATAATCCTATTAATTATAAGGTGATATAAGTTTATAAATATAATTATAACATTTTATTGTAATTTTGTTTATTTATTTAAATAAGACTCCAACATAGAAAAAATTAACAACAGCAAAAATAAAAACTTCAACCCCAGGGATTGAAGTCAAGAGGTTTTGGGTAGGGGAGAGCAGCTGCACCGTTCAGTATTGCGTTAGCTGCAGCTGCCTTTGCAGCTCCTTTCTGGATCTGATGTGCCGCAAACTGGCTTCTCTGTTATGAAAAAAATAACAAACAAAACACATTTATTAAAAATAAATAATAGATTAATCAAAATTATAATTATTTCATTTGGAGAATGCATGCACTATTAAATCAAAATTAACACAAAATCAAATTTCTGAATCTCCTACTTGACATAGAAACGTTTCTAGCTTTAACAATAATGCTACTAGACTTTGTAAAGTAGTATCTAGTTGCTGTTAATATTACTGATACTATGATAATATCATAAAGGACTTTATGAAAATTGGAACGGAAGATTTGCAGAAAAGGCTTTTCCATATACTGTCCTTAAAAGAGAGCACTAATTATAGCAAACCAGGAACTAATATAACAGAATCAATTTTGGCATTTATTCTATTATTAACGTTCAACAACGATAGGTTATTCTATTGAGCACTGGAAGAATGGTAATTTTATGATGGAAAGTATCTTAAAAGAACATGTTATGTATAAATCTTAGTAAGATTGACCGAGGATATAATATTAATTTTAAAATTTGAACTCTTCCTCCGGAAATGGATTTCTAGCTCCAGCTATAAAGAAGGCGAAGGCCGTACCTGTATAGCGGCGGCGGCCTGATGTGCTGCCTCGCTCCTCTGAATGGCAGCGGCTGCAGCTGCAGCAGCCTCCTGTCTGTGGACTGCAGCTGCGGCAGCTTCGCTCCTCTGGATGGCAGCAGCAGTAGCCGCAGCGGCCTCACTTCTTTGGATGGCTGCTGCTGCGGCAGCCTCCTTGGCAGCTGCAATCCTCTGCTGTATAAGAACGGCTTCCTTGGCTTGGTAGGCTCGTTGCTGGGCCAAGTTTGCGGCAGCAGAAGCTTCTTTGGCAGCTGCCAGGGCCGCTGTCACTTCTGCTGCGTTTTCTGCGGCAGCGCTCTGTATAGCGATCGTGTGCGCTGTGCTCTGAAATTTGAAAATTCACCCTTTAATGCTGTGTTCTTGTTTGCGCTATGGGACTTTATGTCAACATAGATAAAATCGTCTGCTCAATACCTTAGCGAATGCCAGTTCTGGGTTAGCGAGAGCTCCGGGATAGGGGTAAGGCAGTGGTGCTGGGCCTGGAATCCAGGGACCTTGAGCTGCTGCAAGTTCTGCCGCAGCCCAGGGTGCAGGGAACCCCAGGCCGATCACACCTCGCTTGTCTGTTGTCTTCTTCTCGCCGGCCGATACCAGCACTACAACAATAGCTCCACACACCTGCAACAGTTGAGAGCAACCCTTTGTTAATTCCATATGGTGGTTTATTCTATCGGTGAGGTGCATAGGAGGGAGAATACTGCATTTTTGGTAACCAACGTAATAAGTATTTTGTCTACAAGTCATAATGGACAAGAACCAGTTGGTGGATCATTGATTTTTTATTTGTAATGAAGTAAGGAACTGTATTGGTACATACTTAGTATTTTGTGAAGAAACAGTTCTCGAAAAAATCACTTCTTGTTCAAAAGTTTATTCATATTTTAATATTTGTCGAATTGAATTGAGGAAGATGAATTTTACATTCCTATACTTATTAGTAAATGCTTTTATAAGTTATTATTAGTAAATAAAAGAATCATCAATATCATTTTGAAATTTTTTTTTCATAATATTATGTTAACCATAAAACTGCAATTTAAAAGTAAATTTAAAATAAAATTATTTTGCTTTTCATGTATATTGGTACTGGAGAGAGGTTTCTACTTATATATAGCAAATAAATACTCCAATCTTTGTACATTAAATATTTATTATTCCTTAGCGTTTTCGGATTGAGGGTCCTTTTCTCACAGCTTGTTCTTTATTATTCAGGATTGCAGGTCAACCAATTGGTTTTGGTCAATAATGCATGGGTTTTTTATTTTTTTTTTCTCGGTAGAATGTATCACTTTAACTAAAAATGATACAATAAAATAATATTCAAAAAGGTATGTAAAAAGTAGATGATTTCGCATACTCAGAATACAAATTTTTTTTGGGGGGTGTTGAAAGAAATTTTAAAATTCTGCGGTGTCGGGTTAATCCATTTGTGTGATTAAATTAAACTGTTTAGAAACAATAGACCTCCTCACACAATAGTTCTTTGAATTTAAGATGAATAAAGATATGTTAATTAATAGAGATATTTTAATTTATGAAGAATGATGAAAAAAAAGAAAGAATATAAAATTTTTTAAAAAAT
>KZ808501.1:130943-153459 GCA_000696205.2 Oncopeltus fasciatus | reverse complement strand
TTTTAAAATTAATTTTGAAACTGTGAATATTAACCAGCACATTACTAGATATAAAACATGTAGAAAGTAATTAATAATAAAGTTTAAAAAATAAAAATAAAAATTAAGTAGGAAAGTATTTCACATTAAATCATAAAAATCAGAAAAAAAAATATTAAGATTAATTCTGAATATAAAGTCTTTCATGAAATTATTAATGGCTGAAACCAGGGAAGGGGAAGGATCTTTCCACAGAAAGATCAAACAGAGAATTTTCAAATAGAGATTTTCTAATATTTATGAATATTTCAGAAGTTAAAGAATGTATTAAAAAAAAGGCTGAGTTGCACTCTTGCTCTTCCCTCTAAGACTTTCAAAAGGAAACCTATGCGACCCTATATTTTTTGCTCACTGCCTTTTCAGGTTTCTAAGATATAATTAGCCGTTTACTCTTCTTGACAGATTTTTTTTCTCTTATGAATGACAAGTAAAATTTCTTAGTGAAGAACTAAAAGTTGTAATCACTAGTGCATTGACTCACACATTGTTGTTAAAATACTGTATAAATGTCCTTTCATTCATCCTCATAGCTTATAAAGACTATACTTACTATTTCACCTAGAAAAATAAATGCTTTATTTAGCCAAATTTTTATAAATCAAATTGTGAATTGATGTAATGGTAGATATGGAACAATAATGCAACTCGAGTAAATGATTTGTAAATATTGGTTAAAACTTGGAAATGTCTTTCCATGCCTTTTTATGAAATAAATATACAACTTACTCATTATTTTAGTTTGAAACACTGTAATACACATTTGTTTATATGCTTGTAGAGGATTTATTGGTGAATGAACACTTAGGAATCAATTAGTTGAGAATGATATCAAGGTAGATGCGATCTGATACTAATACTGGATTTGTTTCAGAAGATCAACCTTTTCAGCATGAGTTCACTTCTGAGAAACCCACATATATAAATAACAAAGATTTTAGCTTTATCTACATTAATTTTTTCATTCCACATAGAAGCTTTGGTGATTCCTATAATCAAATGCATTTTTATAGTGGTGTAGAAAGCTGATTCACCCATTTATGATAACTCATGAAAAACTGAAAGTATTTAAATGATTTGAAATTAATGAATAGCCATTTAATAAGAATAAATCATAATCTCAATAGATTTGTAAACTATATAGTTTTACTGATAATGCGTATAAATCTCTTGAAAGAGAACAGAAATAATAAAATAATGTTTACCTAATGAGAAAATATAATTTAATAATATGTCTTCATATTGTGTACGATCAACTGCTTAGTTCATTTTAACAACTTTTCTTTAACTTTCTGCATTCATTATCATAGGTCTCCATGTCACTTGAAGACCATCATTCATATTTCATAGGACATAATGCACAAATATTGATATTTTGCTTTACAACACTTCTGTTATGTTCAAGTTTAACATCTTAATATAAGTATTGGCTTATGATTACATTGATTACTAACTTGAGTATTTATTATTGTTTTATATTTCAAAACTTGAGTGCTTTTGAGATGTTTCTTGACCTTAGTATGTGGCTAGCTGTCAATTCTAAGAGCTTTTTGTGTTTTCAGTTTAAATATTGACATTTCAATATTGAGGAGATTCAGCTCATCCACTGAACCTTACTCCACATCTTTTGCCTGAAACTTTTAAATAATATTTTGGGATCTGGCAATTGACTGATTCTAACTGACAATAATAGTCATTTTATCTTTATCCATTATTTATGTGGATACATAGATATTAATGTTTGTGGTGCTCATTCTCTTACCATAGCTTGGGTGGCTTCTGGTCCAGATAAGCTTTGAACATTCCGTAAGGCAAGTTGGATTTCTTTAATCAAAGCCTAGGCCATTGCTGTTATTAGACACCTTGGTTAGCACCAAGGCTCTCTTAGTTTTGTACTTAGATTGCTTTCTAGGTTGGGGAGTATTAGGCCAATCCCCCAACCCTGACCCGTAATTTTTTAATTTTCTATAGAAGGCCTGTGGACTAGCAGACTCATCAATCCAAGGTTGGGAGGTAACAGTCGTCTTTTGCCAAGGCAATGCCAATACAATGGAAGTATCTCAGGAGGAAGTAGTACTCAGACTTCCACTAGCACACAATCTTTAATTCTTCTAGTCTGTATTAATGTGGTTGAATGAGTGTTTCACAGAATCTCCATGGACAATAATGAAGCTACAGAGTAGGTGAGACACTGGAGTTTAGGGTGGCTCCAAGGTGACTCTGGCTTCTTTACGGGAAGTTAGAAGGAGATTTAAAGACTGCGTTAAAATTGAAATGGTAGTTACTTATATCTCCTGGAATGAAAGAAAGAAACCAAAGTTGTCATATGAGAGAAGTAACAAATAAAAGAAGTCTAGAATAGTAATATGAAGAAAAATATATGTTTTTGTAGCAGGGCCAAACTAGGTTAAGAATTTAGGAGAGAAACTGGATTGCTGATGATCAAGGAGTTAGAAATTAGGGCATAGATTGTTGAATATTTCATATTTAAAGAAAATAATGTTTCTTGTTCCTCTTGTACATGTGAAAATAGGTATTTGAGAAAACTATTGGAATTTAATCAGAAGCATTTAAAATGTGTTTCCAGTGGTTTTTTTTAATGCAGATTTTCTTGTTGATTTTGTTTCATTATCCTCCAATTTGAAATTAATACTTATTGTATTATTCTAGAATTTATTATTCTTGTATATTCCTTTATTCTTCTAGCTGTATAAATATATTCCTCATTTTTGTATTTTTTCAATTTATTTCAAATAAACATTATTCAAGGGGCACCAGGGTAGCACTTGGGTCCTACAATCCTGGAGCAGCCAGTTCAAATCCTGTCCTGGGCAAGCTTTAATGGATTAATAAATGCTTGTCCAGAGCCATGGATGTTTAGAATGGGATGGCACCTTAGATATCCGCTCCTTCCATGATCCTAAGTGGTTGAAAGGGAGGCTACACTTAAAAAAAAAAAGGTTTAGCAAGTACAATTAAAATGTTTATTAAGTGGCTAGAATATTCCTTTCATTCATGTGGCTGATCAATTTTATAACCACTGATGGGCAGCAAAAGCTAGTTGACAAAGTCAGGTTTTTTTGATTTCTGTTATAAAATAAATTTTTTTAATGTGTTTTAAAATAAAGGAAAGTATTTGTGAATTTAAATAAAAATTGAAAAATATATAAAATTAGTACTTACTGTTAAGATTTTTTCTAAACCAGTAATTTTTGCATGGTAAAGAATAGTAATCCCCAATTTCTCACTAATCTGTTTGAATCAGGCCTGTGTAAATATTAATGGAAGCAATGAGTTTGTAATTGCAATGAGAGCAATAAGTCTGTTAGCTTTGTAATGTTAAACAATTGAGGATTATTTTATAATAAAGTACTTTGATTTTGCATTTTTTTTTAGTACTCACAATTATATATTTTTTAATATTAATCTTCTTATTTTTTATTTAGGTGTCAGAATGAAATATTAGACTGTAAGTCTGAGTAAATAACGCACTAATAAGATTATTGATCACAGAATTTATAAGCTGTGCATCTTAATTCCTTGTAATCTAAACATTAACATGCACAACGACACAATTGCGGTGGAGATATGATCCACTGTTATTGCCATTTTTTATTTACTGCAATATCATTACGAATAAAATAGGAAATTAATATGAATATATAGATAAATTAAACTTTATTTTAAAAATNTTTTTAAATTATCTGCCAACGTTGCGGTTATAGAGATCGTAAAATATTACCTCTATTTTTAAAAAATATATAAAATCTTAAATTAATAGGTATTCCACAAACACAAAAACTTAATCAAGAAATTACAAATTATACACCTGCCTAATTGAAGTAGTATACTTACTATTAATTTGTTTTTGAGCTCTGCTCACAGATGGGAAGGGCAAAATATTTTAGAATTGAGGAGAATATATTTCATTATTTAATAAAGTCTCAAGTAGTTAGTATGTATATCTCAACCACTTAGAGTAACCAATTAAGAGGCTCGTTATACTTATTTTTATTACTTGTTTTATATATATTTACTTATACTCGACAGACCAAGAAAACTTTTAATTTTTTTTTTCAAGTTTCAGAACAAGCCTTTCTAAAGAATATTTAAATTGTTTTAAAGGTTTTTCATCCATTTTCTATAGTAAATATAAAGTGACTTTCTTTTGAAAGCAATTTACTATCACAGGAGTGCTTAGCCGAGAGATTATCACTTCTAAACGATAAAACTTTATATTTGTTAGAAAGTGTTTCACAGTGATGTTCTGAGCCCCTGACTTTGTGGGTCCCTGGGCGCAGTTTAATTGTTGGTAATGCTAAGCAGATACACGCTCTGTTAAATCTAATGAAAGTGCCTCATTGCATATTTTCCTTTCTACTTCTCTTAATTAAAGGTAACAATCTGTAATCTGTACTTTTTGAAAAATAATCTATTTGTATTAACAAGCTGCCGTCAAAATTTTCTACAAACAAAAATATATCTGTTCCTTACACACATATAATCCTTCAAATTTATAGTTTAATCATAAATTCAAGCTAATTGATTATAGTATGAATCTAATAAAAGTAATAATCTAATAAAATTAAAGCTAATGTGTTATTTGAGTAAGAATTATACAAATGTTTATTACAAAGTTAGTGACATTTAGGTTACAAGTTAGCATTCAAAGTCGTTCAAAAACTAGACATATATTATTTTTAACAAGTGAGTAGATACTTGGTTGGAGGTTGGTTAGCCATAGAGTATTATGTTGGAGATATTAGTCAGGGTTTCGGCCAGGATCAGAAAAATAAAATGCTCCAAAATTCTTGGGTAATTATTTTATTATTGCCAACGTTTCGACTAAACTTGTAAGTCATCAGGGCGATAGTGTTGTATGGGGAGATGTGCGATGGAGGTTTATGCCCACATCTCAGGGTGCAGAACTAAACTGGATGTTAGTTTAGTTCTTAACTCTTCACTAATTTTCCAGCGTAAGTAAATACTACCATACTCTTCACAATGATTACTGTGAAGTGAAAAGACTAATGAAATAAAAATACATTTTTATCTAATAAAAGGGTAATATTACTTTAATCTTTCGAGAAAAACATATGACACACATATTATTAAGTTTTAGAAAAATTTTGATTTTAAAGGTTTCAGGAAGTACTACACTTACATGCTAGGCAATCATATTATTTGAGCAAATGTATTCCTAGTTTATATATGCATATAATTCATGTTGTATATTTATTTGTTATTCATATTAAGTGCTTATGATTTATTTGTTGTTAGAAGTTGTTATTTATCCGAAGGCTCTTCAAATTTAACGTGGTAAAATGCCATAGTTATGAATTATTCTTCTGGCCTAACCATATTTATTCTAATCATTTCAAATATTTTACATAGCATATAAATCTTTCTTTTAGACCCATAACATAGCAAGTTTTAATTTTCAAAAGTCATATTTGAGTAGGTTTCGAAAACTGCAAGAAAATTTGTTTTTATTGTTTTTAGTTTAGGAGGCCATTTTTTTAAAATCAATTTTTGGATTCTCCAAGTCTGGAAACGTAGAACGTTCAAATTTGGGAGGTGGGTTGTTTTTGTTTTCAAGTTGAATAACAAGAATATTTTCTATTAAAAAATAACTATGAAATCGTTAATTACATATCAGCTGTTTTAATTAATTCACAATATATGAACCTAAGAATATATGTATTAGGGCACAGTACCATTGCATTGACTAGCCCTCTTCGGAGACCTTCATGGGTTTTAAGGAAAATAGTAAATTATGTGACTAAGAGGAGTTACGTCATTAAGTAATCGTGAGGTATGCAAAACTGGACGGCTTTTAGGTAGATTCAAGCGACTAATGCAGACACAATTTTGCTGTTGCAAGTGACACTCCGGGAAAGACTGGAGATCCCACACAAAGAGCACGCATCTCCTTTCAATATCAGGCCTACTACGAGTGGGCACTGTCATTAGGTCAGTGCGATGCAAGAGAAGCCATGTCACGCCTTATCCAAGCAAATTTCTGCACAGATAGTATTTCTTTCAGGAATGCACGAGCGCGTCGATCGCTTTTTAAACATGGGATCTTGAGAAAAAAAGAAAAAAACTTCGTGAGTACTTATAGCCTCGAGAGATTCATTGGAATGTGAGAAAAAAAAAAGTGGCGTGGACACATACCCAAATTGCCTTCCATATCATCCAATTTGGTATTTTCAGCTAAGTTAAGCTATGATTCTCAAATCAGCAGAAAACTGTTTGAGGCGCTTTCTTTATTTTTATTGGAGATTTCCTTCAAGGAAATTAAGTTGTTCACGTTGGTACTATATGCAACTTCCTGAAATATTATCAGACGTTTGCTGACCCAACAGAACAGGGTTGAACATATAAAACGTTCAAAAGTTTATAAGTACATAACAAACACACACATACTTACTCAAATACATGCATATATTAGCCATATAAAATTCAGAAGTTCTATCATAACAATATCTGCTAATATTGGTGCTACGTATGTACACGATTAATTCATTTGTAAAAGGTATTGCAAGTAACTTATGTCAACACATAAAACAATAAGATCTGGAAGAAATATGTCACCCTTCATTGATTTAGAATTTGTTAAAAGAGAAAATTTGAAATAATAATGAACTTATTGTTAATATGTTCCCCTTTTCATAAATAATTATAATAAAATATTGTATAAGATAATTATAAGCGACTATGTTGATTGTGACTCTCCTCACATCTTCAGTGACGCAAGTGAAGTATATGCAATGCAGCTCTGTAAAACGAAAGTACGTGAACAGATTTCTTCCATTAAGTTACTACCTGCAATCTCTCTCTACAACTTGTCATTATTGCTGAGAGGATAGAGCAAAACACACAACGCTGCGGGTACGACCATTCCGAGTCCATTTTACCATTACTTAGGTAATATTTGAACATTATATTATGTAATATTTTAGTTGGTTGTTGCCTATTCTATTTTCTACTCTATATTCTGGTTGTTAGAAAAGTTTGGTCACTCTACTAGCCTCGGAGCTTGCTACTCCTGCGCCTCTACTTGGATAATGGATTTCCAGTTCACTCCTCGGAAGTTTGAAGCAACCTTATTTTATCAGTTCTTTTTGTCCTTAGTTTCTCTTTGGTTTACTTATGGTCTCCATTTCGTCATCCTCAGTGAGCCAAAACCAATGAGAACTCAAAAAAGGGATTTCGCAACTAAATATAATCGAACGGCTTTACCGAGTTGCAATTCGTAACTTACTCATATGCCACTTAGGTAATAGCGTATACATAGCAATTATACAGAAAAAATAGATGTTTTTGGGATGCAAAGTTTAAAGTGGCTCACACCACTTTTGTTCCTACCATGCTCAAAATTTGACTAGTTATAGTTATAGCTAGTTATAGTTATAGTCATAGCTTTTCAATCTTTCACTTCTTCTCTGATTCTTCTCTAGCCAATTTTCTCCATTCTTGTTCTATTCCTGCTTCCTGTTTATGTTCCCTAACTTATCTTGTCACAAGGCTTCTTCCACTGCTGTCCATTGTTTTTTCTTTTATATTCTGTAATAAACTCTCTCTCTCTCTCTCTCCTCAACCGTTTCTCACCCTTTCTTCCTCGTCATATATCTCTACTTTCTCATGTATGCTCAAACCCTGGATCGAAATCTCCCCTCTCCCTCCTTTTCCCCCTCTTCTTAAGGAAAAAGTCCTTAAATAAAGGTTATTTCTCCTCCCACCCGACAATTCTCATCCATTCTTCACCATATCCCCATTAAGGGTTCTAATCAAGCTATCTCTGTGACATAATGCCACCCCCCTGAAAGGAATGAGTGCCGGTGCGAGGAGACCCCTCACAGGAGCTTCAGTACGTGAGGTTCTAGAGAAACCGGAGCCTACGTGATTGGACGTGTGTTCTTTCTGTACCCCCCCCACAACGACATCACCAGCACCATTTCCAAATCCTATGCTGTAACCTACCTTAAAGGTTGGGCTCTTTTGCTTTTTCTTTGTTTCAGCAATGAGTGGTACTTTAGGTTCCGCATCAAACGTTTGTGGCTGTTGGCTCAGTAAGGTTTCTATTAGCTCTTCAGTCATACCTGGAGGAGGAATTGGACGCAGTCTCTGCTCAGGATTCCCAGAAATTGTTTGGAAGGGGTTGGCTATTTCAACTGGAATAGCTGGAATTGCATTAACAGTGTCAAAAGCAAAACCACCTGATGGGAAACCTTCCTGCTTCTCAGGTTGAGATCTTATTTTTTCATTTTGGGGCCGATAACCGTGATGAATAAAGACTTCTCTTTGAAATTGTGTGGTATCTTGATTCGTTTTCTGACTTTTGGAATCTTCTTGTAGTTGGCTTGGCTTGTAGTGGAAGTTGTTTCTCCACCTGTGAGACTGTTTTTCTTCTCCTTGGTTGTCTTTGTACTTATGTCTTCTGAATTCAGGTTCATTGTGCTCTTTTCCGTGAATATATTCAGAGTGTCTGGCACCTTGTCCAGTTTGATCTTTTTCTCCTTGGAAAGATACCCGAATTTCAGGTTCTGGGAGATATTGACTGGGTTTGAAGTCGCTGTTCACAGCTTTAACATCAGGTCTGTGATTTCTTTCATCATTTTGAAGTTGCTTAAAATCGGGATGTGATGGCCTAAATTGAGATTTTTGTTCATTTCGAGCATCTGTGTCCAAACCATTTTGTTCATTTTGAAGCCTGAAGTCTCCACCATTATGACCATTCTGCTGATTATTTGTATGAGGTGCTAAAGTACTTGCCCTTAGTCGCTTGACTTTAAAGTAAGCCTGTGACCTTCCCTCTTCTCCTTCTTTTGTTGCATCCTTCTTGTTTTTTGGAACTGGGTGGTGAATGACAACTGTTGAGTAGGATGTTACTGAACTGTCAGCTTGATTATCTTGTTCTTTTTGTTGTTCAGCTGACAATGCTGCTCCCAGCAAACTCACAAGAAAAACCTAAAAAGAAAAATAAAGTGTTTAATTTAAGAGCTCTCTTATAATATGCTTATTACTAAAGAAAAAATGTATATTGGGTAGGATTTGATACTTTTTAAGTATTAATTTAAATGGGAAAGTATTTTGGAAAATGAACTTTTTAAATTTATCATACCAATAAAATATCACTTGATTAATATAGAAATATAGATTTTTTTCAATGTAGGAAATGACAGGAATTCAATGAGTTATTAAATAAAATCATTTTTGAGAACCAAAGAGTTTTTCTTTTGGCTATCTTTGCAATCTGAGTTTCAATTATTCTTCAGGGCTTTGTCTCTTACATAAAAACTCAGGAAAAATTGTTGTGCATAGGGTCCATAACCCAACTTTAGTTGATTACGTTTCTATGACGTATATAAACCCAACTTTTTCTTTCTTTAATAAAACATATACGAAATTTCGCTTCGCAAAATGGAAGACCCCCTGATCCGCCTCTGAAAAAAATTTTGTGTGCAAGAATGGCATATCTCCAGTTATTATTATTAGAAAACATTTAATATCCTTATCCTCTGTGGAATTATTCTGAGAGAAATATCCAGCTCACCACGAGGCAAGCCTAAATAACGGTATCTCTTTGGAGACAGGGGAAACCACAGGAGGGTTAAATTTGAAGTGCGTAAGACGGGTTTGCATTTACGCCGAAACTGACTCGAACAGTGTTGACACCCTCTGAAGCCGTTTCACTTCCGAAGAGAGCCCGACAATGAACATCAAAGGGGGGGGGGGGGGGGTGAAAAGGACCACCCGCTCTTCAGCAGGTACAAAGCTCTCCCATATTCACTGGCATCTCAGAGGCTGCCATGCATGAGAAAGTGTCTTTTATAATATGTGGAGATTAAAAAGAACTAACAATAAACAGGAAAACAATTATGTAACTCAATGCGGTGCATAAATTAAGCACAAGCTCTCAGTCTAACTTGTATGCATGCAATTGCATTAAATGCAAGAGAAGTTTAGATAAATACTTGAGAATTAGTTTTATGTATTTTTAGCTTTAAATAAAATAATGTAATAAATATTGAACAAAAACACACCTATTTCGTCATTTTCTGATCAATTCGGTTTCCTGCCATTTTATTTTCCGACTATTTATTTTTTATATCCAGTCCTGAACAGAGCAGAAACGGTGAACAGCTGAACATATTGATTTATTGTGAATTTTGGCTTTAAAGTAAGAAGTAATTGAACATTTAAACTGTATTATTTAAATAGTAGAGCATTTTTGTTGGGGTTCGGTCAAAAACTCTCCATTTTTATTTTTTTTATCTTAAGTAAAAGGCAGGCGTTTTCAATACTTCTTTTTGTAACTACAGATTGAGAGAACTGGCTACTTCTTATTTCCAAATTTAAAGAATGATATCCGCGAAAGGAAATTTACTAATTACTATGAGCATCTGCAGGCGGCAGTAAAAAGTAAGTCATTTTGAAGAAAAAATTCAGAATGATTTTTTAAAAGGTATTGAAATGTTAGTTAAAAGATCTGAATAGTGTGTTAAGAATAAAGGAGACTTGATTGAAAAATAATGTAGGCATTATTCAATCCCTACATCTCTAACCCTTATTTTGGGACAAACCTTGTATATAAGATTTATATTTATATTCTCCCTAAGTCTTCCTTCTCCAGATTTGATTTCAGACAATGGAGTGAATTTCAAGTAGCAAATTTGGTTTCATAATCTAGTATTATTATATTCATTAGATGAGAAAAATTTACTAAACAATTAATGAGAGGGAATAGAATAAAAAAATCTCTCTGTCCCAGCCAGGAACAAACAGATTTTTTTATTCTATTCCCTCTCATTAATTGTTTAAAATTTTCTGTCCCAGCCAGGAACAAACAGATTTTTTTATTCTATTCCCTCTCATTAATTGTTTAAAATTTACGTGGGATGAAAAACCACTACCAAATAAAATATTTATAAAGAAAAATTTACTTTTCATCTTCTGAGGAAAGTTAGTTTCCTTTCACTGTGGATGAAGGTCTTATACGTTCCGTCTTACGCCAGTAACATAGATGAAGTGAGAAATGTCTTTCAGAGTTGCGAGTGAGTGTAATGTAACGTGACTACAAGAAATTACTACAATCAAGCAAGGCAATCTACTCTTTGCCATGAAAGTTTTTTTTTTTTTTTTTTAACCCTATCCTCGATTATTCAATGAAGATATAAGATACGCAACCACTGAGCTNCCCCCGCCCACCACTGCTCTAAGAAAATTCCGCTGCGATTTCAAATAACAGCTTCCACAGACCACTTCCACAGCCTTACACTGTAATTCACACTCTTCCCCTTGCCCCATATAATACGCCAACAAATTATAAAATTAAAGAAAATAATGATGTTAATTGTGGTATGTAATCCCACGTTAAATTTTCTGCAAAAAATGCAAAGGGAGCCAGAAAAAAATCTTATTACCTCAGGCGGGAATTGAACCCGGGTAGGCTAACTCCTACTCTATAATAGTAGGAGACCAGGGTTCGATTAACACCTGAGGTAGTAAGATTTCTTCCTGGCTCCCTTTGCATTTCTTGTGTATAATTAAAGGTTTATTTACCCTTGATAGAAAAACCTCCATAAAAGTTTAAAGTAGTGATAAATTGCCCTTCAGGTCATCCATTTTGGTGCTCTCAGGTATGTTTGAAAAAAATCAAAATTCTGAATTCTTCCAATTGGTTGAAATTTTTTGGAAAGTCTTAAAATCCTTTTAGAGAATCAGCAGAAAATTATTTGAGAAATTTCCTTTATTCCCATTGGAGATTTTCTCTAAGGAAATCAAACTATTCACATTTGAAATTGATTACATCTTTCTTGTTCTAGTTTAATCTTCTAAAGTAATCAACTTATTTAATTTTTAAATTCAGTTCGATAATTCATATAATGCTAATTATTTAATTCCAAATTAAAAAATGTACATCGCACCTCATGGATAAAGATAACTGCATTCTTCTTAACCTCCTTAGCTTTATATTATACGAAACATATAATTAAAAAACGAAGAACAAATAAATTATATTACTGAAATATAAATTATACTAATGAATTAAATTAAAGGCGATTTTAAGAATGTATCTATTACATAATTACTTAAATATAATTGATGTATCTATTTTTCTATCTTTCGAGGAGTCTAGAGCCAGCCATAGCGATCTTCGCTTTTACTCTCCAACTTGCAAGTCAGCATCGGTTCTGCTTTCTACTGCTAGCAAGATCAAATTAATCTTATCTACGTTCCTCTATAATGAGAAATGGGAAATCTGCTTAGTTTACGCTACTCCTGCGTGACGGACATTTGTATGCACAAGGAAATGCACAATTTTCACTTGCAGCTCTGGCGGTCTACATTTATTTATATTTCAACTATTAATCTAAAGCTTCGAGAAGAAGAAATATGAAGCTATTAAAAATGTATACAAATAACACTAAATGTGAAAATTGAATATTTAAGCCGGAGAGAACAATGTTAATAATTATAACCACTAATTTTTGCTCTGGACTGGCGGGAAAGTAGAATTCAATTTCGGAAGAATTCAGGATAGATTTGCTGAAAGGAGTTAAAATACTGAATTTGGTGTTATTATTTAAAAATTGGGTGTGTATATATGTATTAAGGAAAATAGTAAATTATGTGACTAAGAGGAGTTACGTCATTAAGTAATCGTGAGGTATGCAAAACTGGACGGCTTTTAATCTACTCTTTGCCATGAAATTTTTTTTTTTTTTTTTTTAACCCTATCCTCGATTATTCAATGAAGATATAAGATACGCAACCACTGAGCTTCAGTCGCCATGATTGTTATTACCTTTGGTTGGATAAGGGTGTAACGCCCTTTCATACTATTACGAAGTACGTTAAGTTATTGGTTCAGCCAATGATAATTCAATCGATACTGGCTGGGACGATTTTGAATTGGATTTANTTTAAACAATAATAAAATAAAATAAAACATAAATACCTACACAAATAAAATGATTTCGAATATTTATACTTTTTTTTCTTTTCGATGTTGGGAGTTCCATTTGTGTAGGTATTTATGTTTATATATATAAAATGAAACACTCGCGTCACAATAAGTGAACACATAAAAGAAAAATATGGAGTATTAAATTACATACAGTAATAAATTTTCAGGGGAGACTTCTCGCCCTTCGTAACGAAGTGAAGAGAGATTACTTAATAAATATTTCTAAACATGATATGACTACCAGTGACGAAGTGATTGTCTACTAGTACTGTATCAGTCTTCATCTTTAGATATATCCCATGTAAGTTTTATGGAATACCCTTTATTTAGGCCATTCAGGAATGTGAATAGGGATTCCTGTCCGTGGGTACAAATAATAAAAATATCATCCAGTTATCTTTTCCAGACGAGAGGTTGCAAAGGGCGGGAGGCCAGGAACTTTGTTCACAGACTGGCAAGTCTCTTTTCACTTCTCTCTGACGAAGGGCGAGAAGTCTCCCCAAAAATGTAATACTTGTGTAATTTTTTCTTTTTGTGTGTTCACTACACTCTTTCTCCCCCCTGTCCTTTTATATATATATATTATAGGTTATTGGCATGGTATCAATATGTTGATTCATTATGGTTTGGGAAAGCTTATTCTTTATTTTTTTTATAGAAATGAATGCTGTCGGCCAAAGATGTCTAATTTACAAAGGTTCGAGCAAAGACGCCGGTCGCGGGAGAATTACTCAGCTGAGGCGAGCAGCCGTCCGTGGACACGTACCCCTCTCACAGGAAAAACCCCTCTCGCTCCGGACATTGTTTAGCGAAAATTATCTCACAAAAAGGGGTGGCATGGTCTTTCTCCTCGTAAACCTCACCACGGAAGAAAGCATATTACCTCACACACACTGTTCTCTCAGGGATTCAACTAAATTTCAACGAATTTCTAAAAAAAATACATGCTTCGTCTTAGCCTAAACTCTAGAGTCTGAATTTCATTTAAAATGTGAAAAATAAACACATTTATCTATAAATTATTAACATTAATGATAAATTATGTTTGCTGTATAGAAAATAACATAAATCTGGTAGCAATGTCCTAGATCTTCATTGGATCTAAAATAAATAACATGTCCGCCACTCAAACGCTAACCAAGCAGATTTTCAATGTTTCTTTAAAAATAGACATTAATAAAAGTAAATCACTAATTTATTACATGAAAAGAGCGAAAATAATTAAGTAATACCCCCCGAGGCTGGCTCAAACCGAGTGGGAGGGGAGAGGAATTCAACCTTCCTCGTTCATTTTCAATTTTTTACATTTTGATCCTTTTGTTAGAATATTATAGATCATAAATGCTACAAAACTCCTTTTTCCAACAATCATATTTAAATTTTTTTTATAAAACAAATAATTGTATAATAGTAGTATAAAAATATAGATTATTGTTTACTTCAAATGCAATCAGTCCCGCTATAGGAGGTCATAGAGACTTGGAGGGAAACACGTGCGACTGATGAGGTTACTCAAGTCCCAAGGCACACTAGAGAAGGTGCGTGGTTAGCCGTTCTGACCGACTCATTTTTTTCCCTATTTAATTAAATATTTCAAACAGTCAAAGCTATATTTTCCCCGGAGCACATCATCTATTTACTAGGTCATTGCAAATATGGCACAGAAAGGAAAACTAACCAAGTATTGGTTACCTTTGGCTTAAGACTCACCACCATAACTACTGAAAAAACGTTCCCATTGCTATTTAAAATGGTTCCTCTCTCACCTCACTCCATTTTATTCATACCCCCCCTCCCCCGTTCCATTTTCCTTGAATATTGAAAAATATTTTGTTGCGATTATTGGGGAAGAGAAAACCGACCGAAAAATTAATATTTTGGCATTGTTGTTTTCCATTTTTTTGAGAAAACAAATTTTGTTACTGTCCTGTTAAGAAGTGAAATCGAGAAATAATAAGAGAAGCAACAAAGAGAAAATCTAGTTGACAAATAATAATATAGTTGTTAATAGGTTACATAAAATAATTTGTAAATATGATGAATGTTAAATGATTCATTTCAATATCCAATGTTTTATAACATTTTTTAGAATAACATACATGAAATAGGATATACAAATCTGTAATTTGAACAGCTCTATTCTCTGCTTCCGGTTGGCAGCTGTTAATTCGTCCTTATTGATAGTTTTGACTTGTAAAATCAAACTAGTTATATAGTCTTATGTTCATCTTTGGTAAGCTATGTAGGATTTGCTTAGTTTACCCCTGCCTTGTTCCATTCTGTGCATCAGAATGACGGAAGGTACTCTGTTCGCCTCCTGAAGCTCAGCTGTTCCAGCAGACACGAAGAAAGCGTCCTGGACTTCCAGAGGCCTATCGGACCCCCATAAACAGAAGAGGGAACTCGAGGAGGAGTGGGGGTAATTGAAATCTCGTCGCTGGCTCCGATTCCGCCGCTAAGGTTTTACTTTCTTTTCAATTAGGCCGTTTCCACGACGCTGCTGAGGTCCTGCTGTCGGCGCCGGCTTCCGGTGCGCCCTCTGACAAGGTGCTTCCCTCCGCCAGGGGATGAAAGTTATTTACATCCCTTTCCGATACTCCTAACTTAGCTCTAACTTACCAACTTACCGTTGAGTAAATCAAGTCTTATGTCTCACTTCCTTCCCCTCCGTTAAATTATAGCTACTTCTCACAAGGAAATCTAACCAAACTAGCTGGATCTCTCATGAAGAAAATTCATTACAAAAATACCATGGTTTTTATGTTATCGGAGCGCTTATCAAAAACCAGTCACTTTTTAATGAAAATAGAATAATATGCAAAAATGATTACAATCGTGAAATAAATTTAACAAATTTTCTATGTAACATGAAATATAGACATAAATAAGAGTAAATGGCTAATTTGATCGTGAATGCCAGAGAGGGTATAAAAGGTAATACCTCTAAAGCTGGTCCTATACAGTTAGGGCAGTAAGGGGCTAGCGATGAATATTCATATTAATATTATTAAATATATTATTTAATTTTTTTTTCCAAATTTTTTTAAAAGTAGGATCAATGAAGAATCTAATAAATTTTTTAAACGTAGCTTAATACAAAAATTATGCCAAAATGGTCTAAAACATATTTTTAAACATTCTTTAAAATTTTCAATGCTTTCTTACAGGGTTATTTTACGTGATACTACTATATTCTATCGTAATAAAACAGGTACCTGAAAGTAAAGAAATATGCTTACACGAATCAGTTATTATTATTGATGATTTTTGCAATAAGACAAATTTAGATGAATTTAAATACTCCAGTGGGGTAGAGCGTAACAGTAAGAGTCGGCGTAAATATATTATTTAAAAAAAAACTTAGTCAGTTTCATTCTAATTTAAAATAAGAATAAAAACGAGCTATTATGATCGAAAATTGATTAATAAAGTAAAATTAATAAAATGAGAGAAGAAAGCAAGGAGAAACTTAATTATAATTTTCTGCAGGATTTATTATTATTGACTACTATTTATCTGGTCGATGATGCTTTGCTGTGATTTATTTCATAATTAAAAAAAAATCAACTATTAGAGATAATTCAAAGTGTTCTGTAACTTTAAAAGAAATTTTTTCCGTAAGTGTATATGTGTGTGTGTGTGAGTATTTGTATTAGAATTGATGAACCATAACTATCAAATCAATCATTCCTTCCAGGATTAGGCTTTCGTTGGAGGCGGGTCGTCACTGCTCATCATGAACTGCACTGAGATGCAATGCACTGCTCTTGGTAAAACCAGAAGTTTTGTCAGTTAATTATATGATTATTTATTGTCAGAAACCAGTCACTTTTTCCAATGACAGTAGGTAAAAATTCTTTCAATCAGGACCTAAGTACTGCAAATTTCCTTTGTTACAATAGAGACAGACATAATTAAGAGTAAAGGCCGGAGGGAGTAATGAGTGTAAAGCTTAAGTTGGATATGCACAGGGCTTTAAGCTCTTCGTAGAGTTACCCGCGAGCCACACGGTGTTCCAACAAAATTCACTTTTGATATACGGCGTCTCAGAGGCCCCATTTCAGATGGACGAGTCTAGGCCTAAATCGACCATGTGCAAGCAAATGTTACCGCAACGCTTGGTGTGAAGTAAAGTTGTTATTCATTTTTTATTTACGTGTACTCTAAGTGCTTTCCAAATTTCATCAGAAATAACTAGCCCTAAGAGTTATATTTTTAAAAGAATTTGTAAATAATTTAATCATAATTGAAAGAAACAAGTCAGTCATCCCACAAATTAACAGGTTTTGTCTTTTACCTTAAAATCTACAGGTCGCATTCTACAGATCGCTTACATTCTACTGCTGGTCCACGTTCAGAGCCACATATCCGATCTCTTATGTAATTGAAGGCTAAGTTCCTCCCCCGACACTATTTAAAATTACACGAGAAGAAGTAGGCAGATCATATTTTAACTGACGACTGGCTTGCTTTCCGGGGGCTCGTTCTCACCTCCAAAGTGAAAAATAAGTTCCGTGGGAAACAGTTTTTCGAGCGGCTGTGAAGCCGTTACCATACGGTTGCTGCATGAGGGGAAACTGTCCAGGGAAAGAATGCTCGCGAGATTGGTTACGGAAGAACGCAGTATTTACTACAGTATGGCTAGTCTACTGGAAAATTCCGAACTCATATTTTCTTCTTTTCTATTTTTGTGGTAGTAGGTAACATTGTCTTAGTGGTCACCAGTATAACCTGTTTAGGAAAAAGCACATTTTTCCATTTCAAATAACTGATATTGAAAGAACTGAAAAGTTCACTTTCAAAAAAAAAAATTTAAAGATTCCCAATAAAATTTAAATTAATTTTTTCGCGAGCTTCAATTTTCTACGTAATGCCAACTTTTTCCTTTGGCATTAATTGGGGCAGACTGAGTATTTATTTCTCGTAGGGTTGCATTACCGAAATTTCAGGCAACCTATCTGATTTTACTGCGGGAGTCCTTAATTTAAACGGCAGAAGTTTAACAAGTATTAAAAATATCAAAATCAGAGGGTCTCCGTTCTCGCTGTATAAAAGATTGTAAACCGACATCACGAGGATAAATCACCCCATCATCCTCCCCCCCCCCCCAAAAAAAAAAAAAAATTAAAACATAAATTATTCTTTATATTAATGAACTGGGGCAAAGCTATACAATTATAAAGGATAAAAATCTGTTAAACTTCGCTCGGTGATGATGATATTTATTTATCTAATCAAAACTGGGCGCTATAGAGACAGTGTCTCACCCTTAGAGTCCTGTATTTAAATTTTTTTTTCAAGGTTTAAATATTTAACATTTAATCACTTAGTCAAATTAGCTAAAAATCAGTCAATAAATAACAATAAAAATAAAACTATTACTGTTAAATTATATTGTTTAATAAAGAAATTCAATAAAAATCAAAACAATTCTAAATACTGTTCGATATGTTGTTTGTAGATTCCTGGGCTCTGAAGATGAGACATTTAGTCTCTAAAGCGCTCAGTTATATTAAATAAATAAATATCATCATCACCGAGTGAAGTTTAACAGTTTTTTATCCCTTAAAGAAATTATTCATCCTTTAGAAAAATTCTAGGGTCTCCAGAAGGGATCGAACCCACTTGCTCTGCTCTGGAAGCATTTGATTTCAAATTGGACAAACTTCACTAAAATTGCATTTTAATTAATATATCAAATGGCTGAATTATATTCTTTCAATCATTCTTAGATCTGTGTTTTGAAATTCAGTCAGGATTTCACAGTGAAACAGCTATACAATAGCGTTGAGACACTTTACAGGAGGAATATTCTTTCAGAGACAACGTCATTAGGGGAAGCAAGAAGTTTCCATGAATTTGTAATAAATCATTCTAACTATTTTTGATAACAATTCATTTTTAGATAAAAACAGTGCTTTAGGGACAAGAATATCAGAAAGAGAACATTAAGTACGTTTCAGAAATCAGGATTCGTGGAGGATCAACGTAAATACTTCATTTTCGAAAGCTCAAAAACGTAAAGAAGGATAAAAATAATGCAAGTACTCTATATATTGACAAGAAACTATACCTTATAAAAAGAACCCGAAATTTTCTATAAAAAAAATTACTTAAATATAATTACTGAATTACAAAAATAGATAGTAAATTTAAAATTTCTATTAGAATATAAATGATAAAGCTTTATTCCAAACACCAATATATGTTGTATATTAATTTTATCTGTTTTTATTACTGTAATTTTAATTGTTGAACAGGTTCAGGAAAATGAATGAATTATTATATCAATATGCAAGTTTTGATGGCGGAAAAACATTTTGTTTGAAAAGTACAAGTTAACTTCGAGAGAAAACTTTGCGTATTTGAATATTTAGACACGTTCAGTATTATGAATATTAAAGCATTTACGATGCTTTGAATTTTCTAAAAGTGGGCTATAGTTATGAGAGAAACACTGAATAATTTATATGTATATCTCATATATTTAAGTCTTTAATCTATTATGGATCTCAATGATTTAAGGAAATTCTTTGAAGGTAGAGAAGTGGGAAAATCTCTGAAAAAACCAAAGTGGGTTCGGCCTGTAACCGCCTCTTCCGAAACCCGCTGAGGCCAAATTAAAGCTTAGCGTGAGTGTGATGAAGAATCCCATTCCCTCATCGCGCGATTGATGACCTCCACTCCCAGAAAAAGAGTGTCAATTCTTATAAACTTATTTCTGTACATCAAACTCAATTACTCTTCTACACAACATTCTTTGCGTTGCCACAACTGACGGTCTTGAAAGAAAGAAATAATGTTCAATAATATTGATCGTAATAAAATCCCAGCAAAACTCCACAGGATATGTGGGTGTTGAGGGTGGACATCGTTGTGGTGGGAGGGGGCCTAGGGCATAAGAACTACGTGGTGGGAGGGAGCGTGCGGCATAAGAACTACAACTAGCATGGAAAGCCGCCCACTAATTGTGGACTCTGGTGGCTAACTGGGAGACGGGGAAAGTGAGCAGGGACCTCGTGCTCTGTTTATGAGCAGTGATCGTTTTAGCAGATTTCCCCCATGAAAACGTTCGTAACGTAACTTTAGAGGGGATATCTTTCATTCTTTACTAGTCACAATTAGGAAAAGCTAAATGTTTAATCAGTTCTAAATTACATAGTAATATATATATAATGTAAAGTTATCAACTCGGTTTTCGATAAAGTTAGTTGGTTATAGAGTATTTTGGACAAATCATTTTTTAACTTATTTAGTCGAACACAATCTGGGAGACCAAGTAATCAATTAGTCAACAAATGATGGTTGATAGTATATTTCCTCCTCCTGAGGAATAATGTCATCAAAGGAATAATGGAAATGAATGAGTATGAAAAAATTATAAAAGGCATTGTGCAACTATTCGGAACGGGGTTCAATTTAATTTTGAAGAGAACTTGGACTTGTATGGTCTGGTGATCATATCAATGGCTTACCCACCGCGTGACTGAGCTGATTTTTCATGAAAATCGAGTACGAGTAAATCTCAACGCCCACTGCGTGATCCAAGCCAGGGCTTTAGGTGAGAGAGCCACAATCCTCAGTGGTGGAGAACACCGAGGAAATTACTTGTCTTCATTTCTGACAAAAACTGTCTCTCAATTGAAATTTCCCACTTCGAAAATGTCGTTAGGGGACTCTGGTAACTAATTTTTTTTGTTTTCAGTCTCTGAAGAATTCAATCGGCCAAATGCAATTTATCAATGTCCCTCACTCATGGCGGGGGGTGGACTAATACTAGGTAATACGTAACACTTGGAATACAGCAGTTACTTACAGCAGTCACATGTTCACATTGGTACAAAATGACGCGACCTTTGAAATATTATTTTCAGATCTTTATCGATCTAACGTAGAAGAAGCTAAAATATGGTTAACTTAAAATAATATGTTGATATGTACAATATAAATCTTCGTCTTTTCTAGAATTAGAAAAAGAAAAAAAAGAGGTCATAAAGGAGTGAAGCACAATTGCCTATAACACACACACATACATATACATCTACATATTATGCATACATGCATCCATTAACTGTATGCACTTTAGTTAATTGTAGATGACAGTTAAATGAGTTGTTGTATGGCTAAATTAAGGCAGATTAGAGAAGTATTAAATGCAAACATGTATATATGTTCGTTATTGTTAGAGTACATCTATATTTTTTTTTAAATATTTCTAAAAAGTATATTAAATAATAGGTATTAAGTGTAATTTTCTAACATTTCCACAAAATTGCATAATAAGGAAATTGTTTAAAAATGATGATTATAGATTTTGCTCGAATAACTAGAAAATCTGTTATTTAGCTTTATAGTAGTAAATTGAGTACGTCAATGGCTCATATCAGTACAGTAGGGTTTAAAGACGACCAAATTTTTACGTTGCAATTAGAATTAAAAAAAAAAATTATAATATAACAGGATGTTATGGAAGATGTTTACGAATGCAAAGAAATACGACGGATAAGCACTTGCCTCATCCTCTTCTTTCCCAACTAGTCTAAAGCAAACTTTGTAGAGGATTGTTGGCAAGACTCTGGGGTAGTTCATGGGATCCATTTGCATCGATTAATAAAGCTTTATTTTGTCGATAAATAAAACTTTGTCCTGAGTCATGGATGTTTAGAGTGGGATGGAAACCTTCCATCCATATGTGGTAACAAATCCATGGACCCCTTCTCTCCATATGCCTAAGTGGTTGAAAGGGAGGCTAATACTTATTAAAAAAGCTTTAGTAGTTGTACCTTTTACTCTCATTTTCTCTAATACCTGCTAATGAAGCACGGGAAATGTTTAATTAAAGGTGGATATTCTAGATGTTGAGATAACGCAGCTCCTGCGTGACGAACCTTTCCATTGGATTTGAACTGGATTTCGTAAGCATTCCTAACAGTCCTGGAATGGCGTAGGTTACGCAAGACGTTACCCCGAAGAGGAGATCGCCCAGTCAAGCAGTCGCCAATGCTTTCCTCCAGACCGGCCAATTAGAGCCGCGAGATGCACCGATCCAGTGCAGATGCAAGAACCGAGGGAAAAGGGGGAAGTGGCACGGGGAGCGCTCGTTAGAAGTGCTCACTTCACTGGGGAATCGTGGAAAACAGAAGGATTCGGTTTGCCTCGGCCTTTCGTACGTTTAGCAGTTACGTACCCCCTCCCCCTCTGCAAAAAATAACAGTTACGTCAGCAATTAGGCAGTGACAGGAGTCAGCAGCGATCTATCCGCAATCCAGTGACTGGGAATTGTCAAGTAGAATTCAGACAGTACCTTACACTTCTTGTCTCACTTCACAGTCTTATTGTTAAATTAAATTGGTCATTGAACGGACAACTCTTTTTATATTTTATTATTTAATATCTTCTCCTTTAGTTGAGCTGCATTATTTTTCTTATATATTATCATATTTTTTTCTGATTAAAATACTTTTTTATTTAATATGTTCTTGAAATAGCAAAGGATTTATAAAA
>KZ808501.1:89584-105376 GCA_000696205.2 Oncopeltus fasciatus | reverse complement strand
AAATATTATTAATAATAAATTTTAATTATTATAATTGGTTAATTAGAAAAAAAAACTAACACCTCAATGAGATCTAAAATTTCATGAACCGAATAACTTCATTATTAAACATATTAATGTACTTATTATTCAACATCTATAATTCATCTGCAGATGAATCACTTACATTTTTGAAATCACTAGTTCTCAAAATTAACAAAAAAGAATACTTAGCTGTGTGGTTCCGTTCGGGTCTCGCAATTCTAACCTCTGCGGATTCAAATCCCGCACAGGGTAAAATTTTATTCATAAATAAAAGCTTGTCCTGAGCCATGGATGGTTAAAAAAGGGGTGTCAACCTCTAGATAGCCCCTCCCTCCATGACCTAAGATGTTGAATAGAAGACTTCCACTAAAATGAAAAAAAAAAAAAAGGATAATTAGACGTGAAGGCTTATCCATTTGCAAAATAATAAGAAAAAAATATGCTATACTGGTCTTCTGGCCATAATTATGTTTCAGATAAAATCTAGCATTAGTTACCATTTTCTGAAACTTATATTATGAAAATTGTACGGTGAAACATTTTTGGGTGGGTTGTGCGTATTTTTGGAATATTTGAATATTTTTTTAATAATACATAACATTTAGTAAGTAGAACTTCATCGTTATAAATTATTATTTTTGAAATTTTTTAGTAAATAGAATTTAGATACTTCAAATTTAAATTTCGATAATCCCGAAACGATTTTTAGTTGTTAATCATGATGTCTTTAGGTTTATTTGTGTAGGTTGTACAGGGTTCGCGATTGTTAGACAACATAGATATTTAAGATGTGTACAACCTAGTCATTCGGCTATGTCCATCAAACCGTAAATGTATCGGTGGCTTTTGAATTATTATGGAGTCAATAGTAATTAAATAGTATAATTGTATATAATTACAAATATGAGCAAATCACGGTCTCCCTTTCTTTGATCAGGTGCGATTCGTCCTCTATAAAAGGTGTTATAAATAGCTATAAGCAGTTTAAGCAGAATTACATTAAAATTTCGATTAAAAAAAAAACTTAAATTATATTACTTGTGTCACTCTTACAGAGTAGAAATGATTTAACCAAAAGTACTTGTTGTGTGAGGATTGTACCAGATATTCTGTATAATATTTTAAGGTTTATTTCATTCAAGTTTGTACGGTCTCACTGAACGTTCTGCAATTGAAAAAAAAATAATAATAATAATAAAATCCTTGGGACTGAAGGGCTTTTCGCATAACTAATTCCCATCCAAATGCATAAGAGCTCAGAAAATTGCAAATTTTTCTCTTTTCACAGTTTGCAAAAGTGGTGACAGGCTGAAGGATAGATACAATTGAGCAGCCATTTTCCTCGGTCCTTCCGGACAAAGGACGTTTCTCCAAGAAACCAGAGGAATGGAATGTTTCGGTTTGGTACAAAATCATTTTTTTAACAAAATAGCGGAAATAATTTTTTTTTTTGCGAAGTCGAATTAATTTTTTTTAGTGAAGTTAAATTAATTTTTCTTTATTGATTTGGTAAGCATTGACCTTTTTTAAATAATCATAAGAGGCTTAAAATTTAAATAATAAAATTATCCTGCATGATAAAATAATGCTAATATTTAATCCTAATTATTTAAATAATAAGGTAGATTTTTTAGTTATTAAAACTTGTACTTGTACTTTTTAGAATCATTCTATACAATTTTAAGTCGAAGTTTAGGCTAATTAAAAATATGAAGTTTTTACTGTTCATTTTTTTTTCCATACGTTATTATTAAATATAATTAATTATTATGAAATCTATGACTAGATNTTATTAAATATAATTAATTATTATTAAAAATATTATTTATGCATTTTGTTTTAAATGTTACAACAAACTAATAATTATTAATTAATTATCAAACATAATAACCATAAATGATAAGATTAAATTTTGCATAACAGCTCATATTGGTTAAGGAAGGGGTACTTCAGCGAGAGAAGCAGACTGTAAATAATGATTTCTTTCTAAGCGATTAATTGGTGAAGGATTACATCACATGTTTAAGCTTCATAAGAATCGTATATTAAGGCATAACTTATAAAGAATTTCAAGCAGGGATAAGGACATTTTACCAAAGGTCTTATACGAATTTCGTTACTAAATTTTTGGGTTAGTTAGTGATATCTCTTTAAATTACCTAAAAATAAACCATCGTTACGATTACTTCATTCTAGCAAAAACCATACAATCGAATTTTGTGTAAAATAAAAAGATAACTTACCCTTTATAAAAAAAGTTTGACAAAGTATTATTTAAAAACTGTTCTATTTTTCAAAGATTGGCCAGCTAACGTAAGGTACAGTGAAAACTAAGCCTTTATTAAAAAGAAATATGAAAACATTATTCAAGAAATTCGATGAAGAAATATACTATATATATAGTTAAAGAAACTGTACTGATTTTTAGAGGATTTATTAGGTCAACTAACAGATATTTGTAAATAACATGAACTAAACCAATACGTCAAATGAAAAATAAATATCTAAGTATTTATCGGTCAAAAATTAAAAATAATGCTTAAGATACCTAGGGCAAAGCTAAAACAGATAACTGTAGGGTGCTTAGTCCCCGAGATGACTATAACCTTATAAAGGCGATATGACACACAATTTATATAATTTTTCTGTACATGTGTGCTCGGTTCCCCAAAGTTGTGTCTGTTAAATGTAAAGTGACTTCCGAATAGTGTCGTTCCCTAGCTGATAAGGTGAGGTATGTAAGAATGTCGTCCACTGTTCTCTGAATTCTGTCTGTAACAATCCCTTTTTCTACCTCTCTCTGCTATCAGACAGAATGCACTTCACGATCTTCCGAAACGTTATCTCGTGGTGATAAGTGTCCGCATTTGTCTCTTGCATTTTGGTTTTCCTTCATTTAGCGACTCCTAAATCATAGGATCCATCTTTTTCACGGAAAAAAAGAACAGTTATTTTAAAAATGTAATGCAAACAATTAGAAATTTCTTCACTCGATAGTTCGTTGTAAAAGACATTTTTGTATAACCTTGGACAATTCGTTAGTCAACTTGTTTTCTTTTGGGGGGGTTTTTTTTAATTTGGCCACTTAGGGCCATGGAGGGAGATGCTATCTACAGGTTTCCATCGTATCATAAATATTTATGGATTTGGACAAACTATATTTATGGATAAAATCTTGACCAGGACAAGATCTCCTGGTCCCCGTCCAATCCGGGACGGATCCCATAAGCTACTCTGGTGCCCCAGTAATTGTTTAATGGACATTTTGAAAAGCCAATAGGCAACACTATTTTGTGGCGGTAAGTTTTTACATAAATAGAATTTTTTCGTTCCTAACATACATATTATTATTTATTTTGTTATAAATTTGTGAATGAGTGTATGTGTGTGTGTGTGTATGAAAGAAGATAGGGACCTTATCTTTTAGTAAAGTTTTATTTATTGCATATAATAATATATTGTGAATGCTACACATGGAATTTTTTCATATGCCATTTTTTTTCTAGACTAACTTAATAGACATTAAGTTTTTAGCCAAGATAATAGTTATGTAAGATGAGAACATAAATGAGGAAATACAGGCTAACATAAATGAGAGAATCCAAATTTTTTCGTGTTTGCAGTACATATGATATTTAGGAATTCAGAAGTGTCAGTCGCTCCACTATAGTGTTAGTCAGCATTAAACAGCAGTTAATTTCAATACGATATCATAATTTAAATTCTAAATTCATTTGAACTGAGAAAAAATAATAATTTATACCTTTGTCTGAAGACCCCGATTCCCGGCTTTAAACTTTGTGAGATTCACAAGAATACTTGCAGTATTGCGCCAATAAAAAAATTAAATATAAAACCTAAAAGAATAATAAAGTTATTAGATGTATATGAATTAAACAGTGTCTTCTTGAGGTAAAATTATAGGGATACGACAAAAATTATGAAATAAAAAAAAACGTATTTGTAATGGGAGAAAACCTGAGGTCAATAAGAGAAACCGTCGCGAAGTAATAGTCTTACAATTTTACTCATTTAATTCATTATTTTTAAAAAATGTGTTTTCGTCCATAAAATGTTACAGATTGTAATTGTGTGGACATTTTACATCAATTATAATTATGTCATGTACATTTTTTAATATCTTTAGTGAATATAAGGTTTATTTTATTTGTTTGTTTTTTCCCAAACCTTTCATCCCCTATGATTATTTCAGCAATTAATGGACACAAGTAACTGTCTGTAAAAGGAATTTAAATGTCGAATATGTAATTTTTATTTTAAGAACGGTATTATTTTTTAACAATGGCGAAACTTATAGTGCTAGAACAATAGCAATAAAACATTTTTTCTCCATTCGTCACATTGTTTTCTCATGAATTCTGCCGATGTCATACAGACATGCTGAAATTCTTTGGCTCCTAAAGTATTTTACTATTGTGTCTTGAAATCAGTTATCTCGTAGAGACAGCATCAATTAAATATAAAATTTCTCTGAAACCTCGTTCTATAACTTTTATAAGGTAAAACAGGATAACTGAATTAGATCCGTCAAAAACTGAGGGGGCAGGATGTAAAGGAGCGACTATTATGATGATTGATCACTTAAAAAAAATTTAACCCCCTTCTTCACGCACATTTTCGTAACGGAGTGAATCTCAAATTTCTTTGAAATTAGTTTATCTGTTTCAGTGAAATTTTCTGGATGTAAGGAAAACAGATAACTTTAGTTTATTTACCTACTCTTAAACGATACGTCACTATGAAGTATTGAAATCTCTTCTAACAGAAACTTATAAAGATTTTTCGATGCAATCCGTAGTGGAATAATTTAAATTTTATACGACTGCTACTGAAGTATACATTAGAAATACACAAGTGGCGTATGAATCTTACCAGAATTAAATTTCTAATCTATAATACAACTGTCTTTCAGCTCAGAAGTCCTGCTGATTCCATTAGATATTCTGTCTTAAGCGACTTGCACGAAAATTCATCTATAATGAGAGCGCGTGCCTTGACATAAATATAAAGAACACGTTCCTGGATCTCCTATAATAGGATATAGCAATATACAGTCAAGTATAGTTTTGTTATTTAAGCCTCTTTTTGTCGTCCGTTGGGTGAGTTCATTAATGGCTGAATCCAACCTAAGGAGAGGGACAATTTACAGGAAGAACTCAAAGAAATTAAAGAAGAATTTAAAATCTTTATGTCTTCTAAATAGATTATAGGAGTCGGCGTTAGGCGCTGGAAGAAATGATAGATTGGCACAATACAATGATAACAATCAGCCTTTGTTTACATTTGACTCGACTTATTGTTTTTTTGTTTTTTTTTAAATAGCACAAATTATATGGAATCATCTTTCGATATGCCTCGCTATCTAGATATGTCATAATAAATATTAGTTTTCGGCTGTACAATAGATAACTTCGGGTCTAATAGAGTGAAGATCTGTCTTGGAATTAATTTCGTTCCATAGCAAATAGAGAGTCAGATCTTGGGCCTAATATTCCTCAAGAGGACAAGAGCATTAGACCGACGATAAGAATATTCTAGGAGGCACAAAAAGTCACTGATTTTATTAATAACTATTCCTATAATTTTCTCCTGTAAGGCTTTATTCTAATCGTTTGCGACGTTAGATAAAAAATATTTCGTCTATAAGAGCTAAATTTTATTTAGTTATTTAGTAATTTTTTTTTATAATGTAAATATTTTATTGCCATAATGGAAAATAACTGCCTCCACAATTCCTCCACAACTAGATGGATTAAGGATTTTATTACACTGTCAAATAGTTTAACTCTGCTGATATAAGTAATACTATTATTAATAGGTAACACTATTATTTACTTCTACAGTTCAATCTTTAATTATTTTTTTAATTTTTAATGTAAGAATTTTTCTGTAAAAGTACTCTTTATCAAGACTAATGCTAAATTTTCCATAGAAAAGCATCCAATTTTGGATCTAATTTTCGAACGTTAAACTAAATAATTAATTAATTAATAATAATTCCAAAAAACATATTTTATTTTAGCAAGAAAATAATACAGAACCAATATCTCTTTCTAGTGAAATGACTTTTCTTCAACATCCTAAGATTGTTCCAAGCCATTAGAAAAGTAATAATGCAATTTGGAATTTTTCGTAATTAGATTTATACCAATATTAAGATTGGTCGAAAATTTACTTTTTGATCATATACTTCTATTAGAAAGCCCATGACCTTTTCTTGCCTTAGACTTTCTTGACTTTTTTAAGTCCTCCGTATATTCGGCTTGAGTATGAGGGGTGGGAATATTAAAAATTTTTTCCTTGATAGATTTTCCTATGACTAAGAGTAATTTAGACTTACATTTCTTAACTTCCCTTTTAAAGACCCTGCATTATATAATAGACTCTATATAGAGTCTCCAAATAGATTTAACTTTAATAGCTAGATACAATATACATTTTATGTTGTAAACCCAGAAGAGCAATGATTGTAAAAGACCACCGGCTTGGTTGTGGAAGGAGGAGTGGGGGAAGCACACATCCAGTATTTATATTCATATAAAAAATAAATGATAGATTGGGACAAAACAAATCGAATCAGCCATTGTTTACATTGACTCGACTTCTTGTTTTGTTTTTTTTTCGTTTTGTTTTTTTTAAATAGCACAAATTATATGGAATCATATAATTTCCTAAAAAAGCGTTTTAAGTAAACAGTTTGTAGAACATAAATGTAAGAAAATTACATTTGCACCTATCATACTCTTTTTTGTGATATCTTTAATTTACCTTTACAAAAATGAAAGATATCACTTTCATAAATTTTGGTCAATATCTAAAATTTATTTCAACCTATAATGAATACAGTCAAGGAGTTGAATATAAAATCTAAATACCAAATTATGTTACTATGTTTAGAAATTAGAGGACCGACTAATACTCGACATCATCTTTTAAAATAAATCAATATTTTTTTTATTACACTTATTATGTTTTCAATATGTTTACATATCCCTAATAGAAAAAATATATTAAAGATTTTTCATTTTAAGTTCCTCCCCTCCCCCTAAACTAATTCCAGTCATTAATAATCTCATCCAAGAGTAAAAATAAGCATAAGTACTCTTAAATATTGGTCTCTTTAAAAAAAAAAAAAAAAANGGATAACAGAAGGTATAGTAGATAGATTGTTTTTTGTTGGGGTTCAGTCAAGATATTATTTTTAAAAAAGTGTATTTTTTTAAAAGATTATCTGACAACTATTAGATGATTTTAGTTGGGGTTCGGTCAAGGTAGATCCCCCCCCAAAAAAATACAACTTTGAAAAAAGTGTATTTTTTAAAAAGATTATTTGCCAACGTTTCGGCTTACATTGTAAGCCATCTTCAGGGCTGCCTATTATGAAGACGAGAGAAAACGTCCTGTTCATAAGTTCACATCAGTCATGGAAATGTGAACTTAGGGATTTCCAGTCATGGAAATGTGAACTTAGGGTTTCCTATAAATGTGAACTTAGGGGTTCCTAGAAATGTGAACTGAGGATTTCCACTCTGACATGGAAATTTGATCTTTGATTACTCTAAATTAACTATTCCTACGGGAAAAAAAGTTTGTGCACAGGTGGAGAGTTTTTTATATTGATATTATTGTTAGATGATTTTAGTTGGGGTTCGGTCAAGATAGATTAAAAAAAAAAAAAATACAAATTTAACAAAAGTGTATTTTATTAAAGATTACCTGCCAACTATCATGAAGACGAGAGAGGACGTCCTGGCCCTAAGTTCACATAATTCATGAGATAATCTTTTTTTTTTTTTTAAATACACTTTTGTTAAATTTGTATTTATTTTTTTTTAATCTACCTTGACCGAACCCCAACTAAAATCATCTAATAATAATATCTACAGTCAAAAAAAGTCTCCGGTCATAAAAATGTGAACTTGTGAGGGACAGGACGTCCTCTCTCGTCTTCATGATAGGCAGCCCTGAAGATGGCTTACAATGTAAGCCGAAACGTTGGCAGATGATATTTTTAAAAAATACACTTTTGTTAAATTTGTATTTATTTTTGGTTCTACCTTGACTGAACCCCAATTAAAATCATCTAATAGTTTGTACACAGGTTTGACATTTCAGTTATAATTCACTCCTATTCGTCTAATTCCCTCAATAAAGAACTGAGACTTTTAATTTACATTTTAAAGCGATATTCAAAGTCTCACGAGAAAAAAATATATAAAAGAATTAATAGAGGCTTCTAGGCGTTCCATGGCTCTAAAAAAAATTTACGCCCGCGACATGGAAAAAACGTTTTATTACTAGTCATTGGAGATAATCAATGCGAACTTGCCCTTCCGTTTTGCATTTAAAAGCTAAATGATGAATTTCATTAAGAAAAGTTGACAAATATGACTATATTTCTCTAAGGTCAACAACTTCTACTAATTTGTCGGAAATAAGGGTATAACAACACCAACAAAAAAAAAACTTATAAAATCATTACAATGGTGTAGTAAATCCTGGGCGGAAGGAAAAACATATTTCCGAGATAAGACGCCGATAAGATCGCAAAGTGAAAGTACCCTTGATACTTATAATACAGGAGAATAAACGTTACGAAACGGCCGTTAGCATGGCGTGTATGTTTGCATGCTTTCTGTAATATCTGACAAGTCTTGTCTTCCAGGGGCGTCAGGCTGGCTCAGGAGATCCGTTCGGGTTTTGTAATCCAGGCGCTGCGGGTTCAAATCCCGCCCAGGGCAAGCTTTTATCTGTAAATAAAAACTTCTCCTGAGCCTTGGAATGGGGTGGCAACCCGTAGATAACCCCTCCCTTCATGAACCTAAGTAGTTGAAAGGGAGGGTAACACTGATGAAAATAAAAAAGTACTGTCTTCCAATGAGTCGTCGAAGTATGGGGAGCTCTTCTGCCAGCCTCAGTAAATACCGTTAAGGGAGAAACTGAGTTTACAATCAAACGGTCTGGAGTCGCAATGCGCCCTCTAAACTCCTATTAAGGCAGTTTGCCGTTGTAAATTTCGAAAATGATATACTTTTATAAGAGTTTTAATTAAATTCTTTAAATTCGTCTTTTTAGGTTTAAAAAAAAAGTCCAGGATCTGCGTAATCTCAGCATGTTTCCCATGTTTCTTAAATATGGATGTAAAAGAGTAAATAACAAAAGATAATTACAAGCAGAAAGAAAAATGCCATTGAAGTACGACCACTAAGCTTTGCCATTCGTAAAATCCACAACTAGAAAATATTTTAAAATTTTATTTTATTTTGTAAAAGTATTATTTATTTAATGTAAGAAAACTGTTTTTAGACCTATTATTGTGCATAAACTTTTTCGAAACTTAAATAAGTTATTATGACTATAAAATTTAAGTTTAAAAATATTTCTTAAAATCCGAACCCCCACTCTTTTCTGCCTTCTGATTTTTACCCAAAAGGATAAGTTACTAGAAACATAAATACCGAATTTAATTTCTATATTCTAAGTTTAAAATAACCCAACCAACCTCGGAATTACAATATTAACTATCTTACTTATTATGGGTTTTATTGACAAATATAATAAATTAAAAATGTTATGAGATTAATTTTACTTCTATTTGTTCTATATATTTTTTAATAGGATATAGGATTTTGAATTTCTTCTTGTCTTTCTCTATACCCTCTCTTCCACTCGATCGATTTTGGTCATTAAGGAATAAACTTAAAGATTTGAAAAAAAAAAAAGTTTAGATCTCCTAAGTCTTAACAAACGTACATATCACTGTAAGCTGCTGTAGATCTTAGGGGTTAATAGCAATTTTAAATATAATTGAATCAAATTCGGTATTTTAGTTTCTATTATGAATAGCTTTATTTCTTGACTGGAAATATGCTTACAGAAACATTAATTTTTAACATTAAATTTGAACAGTTGCGGATGTCTGCCGGGGTCTTTATAAGCCCTATTGTTTTAAATTCAATTAAAATATAAGACAGAATAGTAGAAAATTGCGTGAACAAAAATACAGCTAATTTTCCTTTGGGAAAAACCTCACTACGGCACCAAGACGCGACTTTTCAAAAATTTCAACGGATCATCAGCTATCCTAAGTTAGAATAGAAGCCAGTTCAAATTTATACATACATATATAAATATATTTTTATTAATAGACAGTAAATTTAAAATTTTTATTTGGAGATAAATGGTAAAACCTTGTTCCAAACTTTAATATACTTTATGTGTTAATTTTATCTATTTGTTGCACCGTCATATTTATTGTAGAACAGGTTCAGATAAATGAACTAATTATTACATTAAAATGCAATTGCTGACGTTGGAAGAACATTTTGTATGAAAACACCAGTTTCCTTTATGAGAATGCTTTGTGTATTTTCATATTTAGACAGGGCTATGAATATTTAGGCATTTAGAGTGCTGTGAACTTTCTAAAAGTTGTAAAAATTTGTAAAAAAGACTTCTGAGGTTTTCTGGTTGATGTTATACACAATATACATTTTTCCAAAAATGCATCGAACCCATCTGACAGATAACCCCACATTCATTCGTTCTCACTTAGGCACAAATAATTGTCTGTTAAGACTCTAGTTCATTAATTCTTATTTATTTTCATTACAAATTGATTTAATTTTTGTATTTTAATACTAGTCAATATTTGGAAGAGGATTGAAATAGCACAATGGGAAGAGGTAAATTAAAATAGAAGTTCGATATTCACTATTGTTAATCTAATGCTACAAACGTGTTTAAGTTTTTCCTTTTCAACAAGTTTTCCTATCCATCTATTTGCTAACACTGATGCGCATAATCATATTATACTTTATACTGAAATTCTTAACATTTTCACTGGCAGTTAAAAAGTTCACAATACATCCATTCATGGTGACTACACAGACACACACACACACACACATGAATTACCAATAGAATTTTTGTTTACAATTTTTGCAAATCCAGAGAATACTATGTGGAGCATAACCTGAACAACACCACTGAATACCCACTGAACTATATCGTACATCGCATAAAAAGAAGTGAAATCTGTTAGTTTATAAGAACTGCTCTCGGAACAGTCATACACCGGTATGGGCATTGTGCTTAGGACAAAAAGTACTTATCCGCTTTTTTTGTGACCGGAAGGAATGTGAAAACAACCGCCGTCACAAAGGCCTAAACGGAAATAATAAGTAATCCTTTGACATCAAAATCCATTATGGAGAGTTTTGAGCTGCAACAATGGCGGGGAATTTCTTTTAGTCTTGTTTTGGAGGGATCATTACGTAACAGTATTAATTTCCCAAGGAGGAAGTATCTACTGCTTTGTTTATTGTTTACTTCTAATTTTATAAGGCTCAGAGTCAAAGAGTCGATTTTACTCATGAGAACTTCAGCTTGTTTTTCTCTTAAGTAAATTATATTGATCGGCCTGGATGAATTAACACCCACAGCTTCTTAAAATTTAGTATTATTACAGAAGATAATTTATTTGGTTTTAAAAAGTATGTATTCCCCATCATGGATTATTAAAAATCATTGGTAAATGGCTAATTTGGTTTTATTTGCCAGAAAGGACACTGAAATGAGTAGGTATGATATCTAGGCTGGGACTAGGTCGGAAGTAAGGTAGGGGCTGACCGCCCAATCCCACGTCATTATTAAATATCTTCTTTCATAAGCAATCAATATCTTCTTTAATAAATATTTTCGAAATATTATAATGTATATTAAAGGTTACAAGTACCGAAGAAAGAAATCACAAGTATATTCGAAGGGCTACTGAAGTATCGGCAGCTTAAAAACCTTCTTTTTTTTAAATAACAAAATTTTTTGTAATAAATAATTTGTAATTCTAATAGAGGCAGAAAATTAAATAAATAAATAAAAGGTCAGATCAACGTGAATAAATCTCACTATTTTTAACCTATATCTTATGGTCAATTATTAATGGACATATAATAAAGATGAAAATCAAAAATATAAACAAAATTTGCAACTAATATGTTAAGATTAATCATCGATTAATGAGCTGATCTCCACCGAATGCTTTCCCATGTCAATTATGAAGGAGGGAGGACTTTCAATTGTCTATGAATGGATTTTCCAACCATAATGTTTTTAAAATTTAAAATTATTAAAATTTTAATATTGAAATAAAATTCTGTAAAACACCTGCTCAATTCTTAACTTCAGGCATATGGTTTCTCTATTTGAAAATTTGAGTCACTCAGCTCTCCTAGTGACATTTTGAAATATCTTTCTTAATAACATTCTTCGTAAAACTTTTAATGAAGACAATTTTTAAAAGTTAAATTTACAACCTACTATTTTTTTCCCGATTATTCCCTTTAACACGAATAGTAACGAAGATATTAAGGATTTTTCAAAAAGGTTTTTCTTCAGACCCTCTCCATCTCATTAGATTTAAAATATTAATGAACATTTGTAAAAAAATGATCAAATGCTGAATTTTATTTATTTAATTTTAAATTTGGAGCGAAGTTTATACATACATTAATTTTTAAACTATTTCTTATAATAGTGAGGAAATTCATTACTTTTTAAATTTAGTCAACTTAGGTTACAAATTCCCGACTATTGGAGGGACTTAAAAAAGAGAATGAAAATGAAACTTCTTCCAGGCCTACACAAGTAGACAGCTAAGAAGATTAACATCTCTCAAACAGTTAGTATATGTAGGTTATTTGTGGGCTTCATGTAAATAAATCACGAAAATAATTGAAGGTAGTGTCGATCTCACTAATTTAGGTGGGGATTAGGTTAAGATAAAGACAAATAACAAGATAAATAAATAAGAAAGGTATGGAGAAAATAGTTAATATTCTAACCGAAAAATATGGCAATGTCACCTGACATAAAGGTAGGGACGAAATTATGACCCAGGTTAATTGTTAGTCAAGTCCCAGCAGAGATTATTGTACAGATAATTCGTAAACAGAAAGCAGATTTAAATATTAACGAAAAAGATATTATCTTCAACCGTGAAATAATAAACAAGTGTCTAAATAAAATACATGGTAATTGAGCTACCTTGATAAGAATCTTAAAAGATAAGGGCCTTTACTGAAAGTGGAGAATCCGTCCTAAACGGGAACATATATAAGCGTGAATAGATGTTTCATACATATATCCGACACGCATATAATTGCACTGGAAAGCAGACTTTTAGTGCTGGGTCACATCGCTAGAGCGAGTGTATACGTCAGGAAGAGAAATGGAATAACTGTTCCCTTCTAACGTGGACCTGGTATCAGTTGTAACATACCGCTTTTATTTTTTCTTTTATTTTTTTTCAGAAGAATATTAGATTGATCATGGTCATAATAGGTTTATACAGTAAACGATGATTTACTTTCTTAAATAAAACAGAAATATATATTACATGTAATACACTAAGTTGGACAGAAACATTTTATATTTGAATAGGCGGAATAGTGTAGACATAGGGTTAGTATGAGAAGGAGAAAACAGCAATCACAAACACTTCCACTAAATGTCCTTTCCAATGCCTACATAATATCTTAAAAAAATCATATATTAAAGAAGATGCTTAAATGTAAGTGTAAAAGCAAAAGGTTAAGCGGCCTAATCTTCTCCAACAGACGTAAAAAAAAGTTGAAATTTTCTTTTTCGGCTTCCATAAATTATTCACTCCCATCTTTAGGAAAACAGGAAATTCAATGCTTTCTACAGTTTATACACGGCGAACTGTCTTTATTACCCACTGGTCCTCGAATCAATATTACGCGACAATGTACGAAAACTTTGCTTGAAGTTTTACTCTAATTCAGTACAATATAATGAAGTTGTCTATTACATTATTATTTTAAAAGTTTTTAAACTTAATTAATCGTAAACTAATATTTTATAAGAACTATATTTCTTCTAAGATAGTGATATTTGTTAAAAAGTTTTGCCAACCAAATAAACTTATTTTTTAATTATAAAATTAAATATTTTGAAATGAAATCGTTTAAAAGTTAAATTTCTCGTAAGTTAAAATATAGAAATATCTTTATTTTACAATTGTGTATTATAAAGAAGTTATTTTCTTAGAAGCCAAAAAGTATAATTCTATTAATAAGAGATTACTATTTCTGCTTTTGATAATTTGCAGAGAAAGTTGAAATAGGTTCACAACAATCGATATGTTCAGATCAACAAATGAATATATTATAGCCGTAGTTAACAGATACATCACTGGTATCTAATAATCTTTTTAAGGTATTTTCTGTAAGGAAATGGGGTTTTAGTTAGATAATAATATCATAGATAGCTAAAATTTTTACATTTTTTCTTCAATTCATTGGCCGGCATCATAAATTATTATCCATATCAGCCTTACCTGTTATTATACTAATCTAACTCATACCAATTAAATGGAGTATTCCTCTCATCAGGAGGAGCAATTATAGCAGAAAGCGAATGAGGGAGCCATTTGTCTCGCCACAAGAGGAGATAAAGATCGCGCGATGCACCCTTCCGCCAAGATCGAACAATTGGTGGACTCTTGCTCTGCCAATTAGAAAGTGGTGTGCTGTAGGGGGTGTCATGGCGATGGTGACACACTCTCGTCATAGCAATCCTTTTCCGTCAGCTAGTTATGTCGGCCATTGTCCGACAGCTGACCACACGGAGGGGTGTGACTGCCGTACATATGTCGCTCTGGTACGCCGACTACCGGCAAGCTATGCCTGGGCTACTACTGCCTTACTTCCGTTTTCCTGGGACGCGGCTCTCGCAGGGCGTAAAGGGCTGCTTCTTAAGCGAGAAGAGGAAGAGCTAACCACCGTCACTGCATGAGTAGAAGTCGAAAATGTAATGTTAAGGGTAGATATCGCTGAAGTGAAATCTTAACAAGTTCCTGCGAGTGAAATGTCCAAAGTCTCAATCGTGGTCGCACTTTTGGAGTACAGCTTTAGATTCATGGCTGCCCAGATGAAGAAGCAGATAAGTTTCTAATATGCTACTACTTATTAAGAGACTTAAATTATCAAGACAAACTGAAATACACAAAATATAAGAAAACACGTCTGCTAAAGGACTGATAAACTATATTTGTCTATTTGAATCATAATCCAAGCATAGTGTATGTATATTATATTGCTCAGATCTTGGTCTTCTAAAATAGAAATAATTTATTGAATGGTAGGCGGAAATTAAAATGAATGAAAATTAACAATAACAAGATCGAGGTACGCTAACTAGACAAAGAGAAACACATAATAAACATTATATGTAATAGAGAAACTTATACAGTAGAACAATCCACGTACAGGCACAGGATATAGGGAAGGCACTATTTACATAAGATCTGTAAAACGATTAAAACTGCCAACCAAAACTACTACCAAATTTACCTATAGATCGAATTCGAGACAATGAAATCCAACTCTGTTCTATGGAATCGAGAGCTGATAATCCAGAAAAAAACAGAATCATGGCAATGAAATATCTCAGCAGAGTAGCAGGCAGAACACTGCGTACTAAATTAAATGTTAAGTGAAGAGTTTAATGTAATAAGCTGGAAGTTAAAACATTCTTTTAAGAAGCGGCAGCTGAAGTGGGGATATCTAGAAGTAGCATAGAGCGGACGAAAGTTACTAAACATGAAGGAGGACGCTAAATACTTAAATGGATAAGCCCAATGGATAGAATACCTCCACACTGAAGGACTCATGAGAGAAGATACGAGAAGAGTTACCTAATTGGCAGGACATATATATATATATA
>KZ808501.1:68634-84099 GCA_000696205.2 Oncopeltus fasciatus | reverse complement strand
ACAAAAACCAAATTCAATATTTGAGCTTCTATATATATATATATATGAGACTTTACCATCAATCCTAAAGTTGAATTTCTTTATTCGTTAACTGCATGACTTATTGTACTATAAATTAATGTCAGTAACTTATAATAGTGTTAACATAAAATAGTATCTCTTGACATGAGCATTAACAAACAAAATCAGATCAACATATTTAATTCTTAGATTTCCTGACCCAGTTACTATATTAATTTAGTAGGATTAAAAAATTCCTTCTCCAGACATTCTTTAAGGTGAATATTTATTTACATATAATACATATTCATAAATGATATATAAATACTTGTAAATAATACTTCAATTATAGATCCCGAGTACGCCGACTAACAGAAAAAGTACGTTCCAGAAATCAAACAATTTTAAAAGATTGTTCTAAAGGATGCATTCATGTTCATGTAGGTCAATGGATTTTACATTAATGTCACATTATCTTTGTTTTCCCATCTCATTATGGAATTCCTTTTCTTTTTCAACTAATACAAATTTAAATATTTATGGAAGTGTTCAAACTGTCTTTCGTCTCAAAGGTATTTTTAAGTGTATTACTGGGGTTGGATACATTTTTTCATATAATGGCTAGTGTAATAAAGACTAATTGTACTACAAATCTGAGAGGCTCGACAATCCTAGCAATAAAGGAAATAAGTAAAAGTGATTTTGTACTCACATCATGGTCGGATTAAAATAATTTTTCTTAAAAAGGATTCCTGAGGAGACATAAGACGTTTTTAGTGGGTATTCCCTTAGGCTCCTGAAACAAAGAAGAGGTCTTAGGAAAGCAAATCTTGTTCAATAGAAACACTGGGGCAGTGAATTGAGACTCTTCAAGTTAGATCCTTCCTATATTCGTGCAGACGGAAGTTAGCCCAAAGATGGGCCTCTACCTCTTTAACCATACATAAGTATGGGGAAGGTAGTCCTAAACTGAGCTTCTTCTTCGGTCGGGAATCTAACAGATGCATTCCAGAAAAAAGAAAATGTATAAGTGCCATGTCTGCTTGAACTGATCCTTCCTTGTCTTCGAGCTACCCAGGTGAAGAAAAGATCGATGATGCAACGACCGTTCGCACTTATACTGATTTTTGTTCCAATAGATTTATCTCCTTGACGTCTCAGATAATTTTTTTTTTAGCTTTGACTTGAACTTTATATTCTCCTCGTTGTTCCACTGAGAGATATCATGAGAATATAGAGTACACAATTAGTGAGAGTAAAGCAATAAGTGTTACAGAGGCAACTGCTAAACATGATAAGATGATTTTAGTTGGGGTTCGGTCAAGGTAGATCCAAAAAAATACAAATTTAAAAAAAGGGTATTTTTTTTAAAAGATTATCTGCCAACAATATTATAATATGATGTCATAATGTAATAAGGTAATGTGCCATAATTATATTATAATATTGTAAATTATTATTGTATTCTTATGACATTGTATTTCTACAGCCCTGAAGATGGCTTACAATGTAAGCCGAAACGATGGTAGATAATCTTTAAAAAAATACACTTTTTTAAATTTGTATTTTTTTTTTTTTTGGATCTACCTTGACCGAACCCTAACTAAAATCATCTAATAATTTATAAATGTATTATCCTATTAACCGGTTATCAAATTCTAACAATAATGTTTTAGTCAATTAAATGCCTCCATTTTTCTCAGTTTATTTTTTGTATTCCTAGAATAGAAACAATTATTTTCAATTCGAACTCTGTAAGAGACAATTATTTTCTACGACAAGACTATCAATAGGGCACAAGAAAAGAGTTTGAGAGTTCTGAGAGACTTGATATAGTGTTGTTTGCTCATATTTTGGGTATACGCGACGAGAAAAATCATCAATTTGATCGACAGAGACTCAGGACCTAAAAAAAAAAAACCCATTTAGTGGTTTAGAGTAGTAAGCCTCCACACATATGAAGAGGTGTCCGGATCTAGAATAACTAGAAATTTCTTTAACTTCACTCATTTTTTTTATTCATTTATGTGAAAGTTACATAGGAGTAAAAGTCCAAGAATGAGACTTCGTTGTGCCTTATGCGACAAGTTGTTTAGGATCGAGATTCACCGGTAACTCCCCTATGCTTGAATTATTGCATAAGCTAATTGAGAAGGGTCGTAACACTCGTGAAAAAAAAAGAGGTTTGTCGGGGCGAATGAGGAGCTGTGAGTTAACGCAGCGTGACGCAGACGGAAGGCTGGCCCAGGAAGGCTTCCTCACTCGGGAACAATTATGAAAATACCAGAGCTGGCAGGAGGAGTCCAAGCCCAGTCGGAGAAACCGGGGATGACCGCTCTGTGGAGTGTATGCCTAGAAAGCATGAACACCGCTCTGTCTTTGGACATCTAATGAGAGATCCCTGTTATCAGAGACAAGCTCCTTATCATCGCCTTATCGGGAGCAAAGCAGATGTCTTACCCGGAGCCAACCAGTCTTACCGCTTATCAAGTATGGACTACACCATTCCTATGCATAATTCCTAATCTTAGTATCATTATTATTTGAAAGTCATCTTCACTCATGATATCGAATTTCTCCTGATATTTAATTACTGAGGTTGTTCTCTTAACAATTTTTTTTTTTTAAATATATTAAACTCAAAGTAAGATTCTCTCAATAGCCATAATAACTGGTGTACATTAAAATTTGTTTGTGGGTGTATGTGTATGGTTAAAACCGCGCATGTGCAAGAACTTTTATTTTTAGCAAGTTTACCGCAAAGAAATCAAGCGATCGCGATGGTGCATTGACGCGACATTATTTTGTGTGTATGCCTAAATAATTTTTCCAACAAAAACCAAATTCAATATTTGAGCTTCAATATGCAAACCCTTGGATAATTTCGTTAATGGCTGAAGTCGAATAAGTGAGTTAAGAGTTAGACAAACTATAAAAATCTTTATTACATTCCATATAATCCGATTATTGATAAAAATGATAAAACATATCAACTATTAAACAAATAAATATAAACACATTCTAATTTTTATAGTACATAACAATTTTACCAAAGACGTTTATTAAGGAAGATATGAATTCGAGGGTCAGGCGTCCTCCCCTCAACTCCTTTTAAATATACAAATTCGTTATTTATGTTTCATATCAGAAACCAAATTGAAAAATATTGAATGACCAAAATCAAGATAGCCTAAATTTTTTTAAAGATTGTTGAATAAAATATCTATTTTATAGATTAAAAAAAATATGATTTTTTTTTTTTTTTGCTAAATGTAACAAGTTATCTTCTTAGATTTTAAGAAATCCTATCTCTATATCAATTTGGTAAAATATGCATAAGATTTTATGTAAGAATGATCTAGCATGATTAAGCGCCTTAATCCAACCTTTAATCATCGACGAAAGAAATTAACTTTTACCATCACGATCCTCATCAGATTTGAAGTTGAAATTAACTTCAGTGAAATACTGAGAATTTCTCACTTTTCTCTGCTCCTAGATGACAGGCTTTTAAAATAATCAAACCAAATTTAGTATTTGGGCTTTTATCTATAATCACTTAACGAGTTCTTAAATTGCTCAAACAGGTCGAGAAGTGGAGGTTTAGAGGAAGAGGAAAGTAAAAATGATGAATACCTTTGTTACTGTTAGAGCTTTGGGGGAAAAAAAGTAATTCATTAACAGGTATGCAATGTAATTTATATTGATATTCTAATGTTTATGCTAAATATAACGCCCACGACATCGAAAACAATTTCAATTCCTCATAAAGCTCAACGGTCAACTAGTTACCTCCAAAGACAATTTTAATTTATTTTATGTTGCAGATATACCCCTATTCTCAGAGTTTTTAAAATAATTAATGAAAACCATTTAAAAGTTATACTTTATTGTACTTTTTTTTTAATCCTAATAGTTCAAATATTTCCATTGCAATCTTCTAGAAAACAAATTTTTAAAAGAAATTAAAGCTTGGGATGAACCGTCATTTACATTTGGCTCATTAACAATCACAACTCAGTTTTACCTAAGGCAACTTTCGTTCTGCACGTAAAACAAACACACACCTACCAGTTTTACATAAGAATTCGTTCTACAAATAGTCTCAATAGACTTCGAATTTACTGTCAGACATGGTGAATATAAATTTTTACTGCAACTAGCTACTGTTAAACGGGAAAGAGAGAGATTTGAGAGGCAACTCAAAATATTCCTGGGTCCTGGGTATTTTTCAGCCTTATCACAAGAAAGCCTGGCAAGTTAATTTCTAAATAAGACAGCAAGTGCACTCTAGCGGTATTCGCGTGAAGCTCACCCATGGCAGCAGTGCCATCTTTGAAGTGAATCTCTCCCCGCCTGACTAACAAATTCAAGTCATCATCTTGCTAGAGAATACTACTACATATCTCCTGGATCTGTTATTCATTTCCATTACCCAATTTGATATACAACCAATATGAAGAACCTGCCAGGCCTCCGGTAAAAAAGAAGAGAATTTCAGCCATGGCTAACTGTAAAAAAAATTGATTGTTCAATTATGGACTTAGTTCCATTTACCTAGTTTCCTTTGTACAAGAGTATCACCTCCTTAATATTTTAAATATTAACAAATTATCCAACAACAATCAGCTATATGGAATCAGATACACATCAAACCAGTTTCTACACAAATCCACCTGCTAATTTCCACTTTTATTTTTTTTTAAAAAAACCCAACTTAACTTCGAACATTCAACATCCCCTCTGTATTGTTATATCTTGTGCATTCAATTATTTAGAAATGGTGTCACTAACAAACTCTCCAAAAGATTATTATTACTTTTATGACATAGTTTTAATTTTTTTTTTAAGAGAGCAACACAAATAATATAATAATTTTAGTTCACTTTGCTTAATTTTACTTTATTTACTAATTACAAGTTAATTTCATTTCTGTATTTTCTAAATTCATTCAATCTCTCAATGATTATTTTTTAAATAATGATTTTAGTTTTGGTATTTAATCCCAAGCTAAATTTTATGAAGTTACTTGTAATAAAATAATCTTACTACCTCAACGGGACTGGAACCCGGGTCTCCTGCTTTCTGGGCAAGTATGCTGGCCACTACACCACTGAGGCTAGCCAGATAATCTCTTCTACTCACCTCACTTTAGTACGAGTTAAACTCCCAAGTAAGACGAATATATCGTCTTATGCTAGAAGGAGCTAACATTTTTTCCTATATTTATTTTTTAAATAATGATTTTTGTTGTGGTATTTAATCCCATGTTAAATTTTATACATGAAATGCAAGAGAGAGAGAGGGGGGAGAGACTTCCCTCCACTAATTCTTCATTACTTAAGCAGACCCACTACGGTTGCAAAATGAGTTTCAGACAGAAGTCTAAGGATGAATCAGGACTCAAAGGGGTTCCTTGGTTGAATTCATCTAACTCATAGAAGAGGAGGTACACAGGAAAATAAGTTAGTTCCAAAGATTAAAGAAGTGGCTCTATTCTTAAGAAAATATGAGGGCCACTTACTATAAAAGCAGCAAAAATATATAATCCGAAATACTTTATCAGTTAAAATGGAAGGCATGGCGCTAATTTTGTGATTTGATGGAGAAGTCTAATCCGTGGACTCTCATAGATGACATATCTGTAGGTAAAGTCAGGTCAATAACTCTGTAGTTTTGACCCATCTGTCTTTAACCACTGTCTGCAAATTGCTCGAGAAGCTAATAATATCCTGACTAATTTACCTTCTGTTAAAGTATAATTTCCTTAACAAAAGACAAAAAGGATCCCAAAAAGAAACAGTATAAGTGTAGACATTAATGAATATATTGCCACAAACTTGAAAAAGCTGAAAAGGGTGGTCTCAGATGTTGAAGAAGCGTTTTGTGCTACCTAGTAGCTGTCAATACCTCACCAATTCTCGAAAAATTTCAGTGCCCAAAATAATCTAACCGCTTCTCTTAAGTAATTTCATAATAAAAATTAAAAAATAAAGGACATGCTATATAATTGCCAAATGAAAAGGGGTAGATAAACACAACAGTATGTGTGATTAAAAAATTTTTCCTATTCTAGTGAGCAAAATATTTAATTTAAAATTATGGAACCTACCTATGAAAAGATTTAATGGTATAAGAAAAATATTAGAAATTATGAAGTTGCATGAAGGAGAAAAAGTATTCAAAACTAAGAGTGTTTAAAATAACAATGCATTTTTTCTCTACATGAATATTAACCCATGGTATTTAATTGCAAAACCAAATAAATTGTTGTTATTGAGCAAAATCAAATCAATTAGAAAGGTGTTATATTTGAAATCTTAAGTTTGACAAAAAATAGTTTTATGTGATGATGGTTTTTCTATATTTGTGTAACAATGAAAATTTATGTAATTTGGCCATAAGTAAAAGATCGAAGTTTGATTGAGTGAACTGATGTCTAAAAGATAAGGAACAAGAAAGGCCAAAAGTCTCAGGTCCAAAAAAAGTTTTTATTCTCTTCGGACACATTGATTAGCATTGGTCAACAGTCTTTACTCATCTTCTGTGACTTGTAAGGTTCATCTTATTTATTTTTGAGTGAGTGGACAAATTATATAACACCAATAAATAATTTTAAACTAACCACTATACATCTAATCTCTTAAAGTTAAAACAGATCGATTCAAAATTAAAGAATCCCTGCTTCTGGTGATTTTTCCCATTGAATCAAAAGTGAATAAGTTGAATTATGTCCAAACAGAAGATTAATATGGACATCCAAACAAAATATGCTATAAGAATAAAAATTGGCTGATATAACTTATGATAAAAAATTGTTGTAAAGGCTATCACTATTATTGAATAAATGGCACGATGGAACATACTTTTTTAAAAACAAAACACACAAGCAAAGACTGCTGAGATTTAAGACATCACATACCTTATTTCATTTTTAGCAGACTTTTTGACAGTATTTAATATTAACTTGGTCAGAATTAACAGTGTCAATAGTATTATATATCTATTTGTTTGCTCTGGTGGGTACGAGAACCATTTCACAGCTCATATTAGCAACAATGAGTTGCCTGTGAATGTACCAACTAACAGCTCCTCCACTTAATAGTATAATGTACTTTGTGTTACTTTTTCTATTTTTCAGATCCCTTGTAAAATCACTATCATTATGTGCATCTAATTTTAATTTCCCACACGTAGTAAAAACTATACCTCTATCAACAAACCTTCCATGCATCTAATAATATTTTTTAGATTTTCAATATTAGTTGTCTCAGGTTTTTAAGCTTTCACAAGGAATTATATGATAATCTATTTATGTAATCTATAAAAGATTTCTCAGGATTTTTTTAGCTTTCTTGAGGTTTACTCTATACAAAAACTCAAATCAGTTTATTTCTTAGATGATGAATACAAAAGAGCCTGCAACTTAGGTGATGTTGGCATTATTTACCATCCTGACCTGGTTGAAAACTTTCCTATAGTATAGTATTACCTGCTTATAACCATACCAAATTAGGTATATTCCTTGTCCATCTATGAAGTTTTTCACTGCATTTGATCTACACATTTCTCATTATAACAGGTTATATGCATTACCTTGATCTAACTTACATTGTGGTCCATTCGCTTTCTATTTACCAGGTATGCAAGTTTAAAATGTCATTTATTTCTTAAAATATATACACAGTAATTTAAAAAAAAGTATAATATATTTTATTCAAAGTACTGGCCCTCGCTTTCTACACATTTTGTCCATCTCTCGGGCAATATATGGATACCATTCCAAAAGAATGCTTCATCTTTATTTGAAATCCATTCATCGAGCCGTTTTCGTACGTTTTCGAAATTGTTGAAGTGTTGCTCCGCCAATGAGTGTCCCATCGATGAGAAGAGGTGATAATCAGAAGGCGCCAGGTCAGGTGAATACAGCGGGTGGGGTAGGAGTTCCCAACCAAGCGAAGAAATCGTTTCCTTAGTCAATCTGGCTGAATGTGCAGGAGCGTTATCATGCTGAAGAATGACTTTGGCGTGCCTGTGAGCCCATTCTGGGCGTTTTTCGATCAATGCGTGACTCAAATTGATCATTTGTTGTCGGTAGCTCTCGGTATTGACTGTTTCGCCGGGCTTGAGAAGCTCGTAGTAGACTACTCCCTTCTGATCCCACCACACACACAGCATTGTCTTCTTCCCAAAATGATCCGGTCTTGCACTCGATGTGGATGGTTGTCCTGGCATCATTTGTTGGGTTTGGGTATTGTCTTCATCTAATAAAGATTGCAATTCGAAGTCCTCAAACTTTTTTGGTCGATTTTCTCGTTTTTGATCAGTAACATCAAAATCACCACGTTTGAAACGTTGAAACCAACGTTCACATGTCTTGACGGTTGGAGCAAGATCGCCATAAGTCTCAACAAAAATTCGATGACATTCAGATGCCTTTTTCTTTTGATTAAATAAGAAAATCATGACATGCCGCAAATGCTCTTTATTTGGCTTAAAATTAGACATTTTTAACACCAAAGAAAGGTATGATACGTCCACATAAACGACTTAAAAATGACTAACAAACAAAATAGCGTTTAGAGATAAGCAAATCCTTCAATAGGCTAAGAGCGCATTCTATTGGAATTAAAACGACATTTTAATCTTGCATACCTGGTAGCTAATACTTCCTGTACTCTATAATTGCTAGCTGCACGTTTTCTTTTGAGCCTGGAATGAGAATAATATCACTACAAAAACCATAGCTTGAGCAAAGACTGTCCTCATTCCACTTCCCGACAAATGTCCATGGTAACTTTAGCTAGTACATTTTTAGAATGTACCATTTTTTACATCATTGGGATGTAAGTATTTGCCCAATTAATTTGGTGATGAATGAAGTCCTCATTCTCCGTTTCCTTTCAGTGTATTTGTTGGCTTTCTGTCTGTCAGAAATTTAAGATAAAAGATCATTTTGACACTATAATCAACCTCTTTCTTCAATGTCTGACCAACTTTAGTTAATGGTTAAAATCCATGTTTTTTCCCAGTCATTTTGTGGGATTTCTTTCAATTATAGTAAAACGTTTTAAACCTTTAAAAAAACTTTTTTTTTCATTTCGATCTAAATTAAAGATTTCATTTTTCTTTTCACCGACCAAAACCATACTATCTCCTTTCAAAATTATCAAATTTAAAAAAAATCGTAGTACTGCCATGTTCCAAGTCATATTTGAAACTGCGCATTCCTGTTATATCATGAGAATTTAAGTTTTTACTCAAAACAACAAAATATGTCATTTTTAAGATACATCCACCTTGAATGTTTTCATGACTAAAAAAATTCAGTACAAATCATTCAAGTTTCTTCGCCTAATTTACTTCTGATTCCTTCAGACCTAAGTTAATTGTTAACAACACAACATGAGTAATCAAATTCAGTATTAAGGCTTTTCATTGCAAACCTTTGAAATAATTATTTTTGGTTAGAACCTGGTTAGGGAATTTTTCTACTTTTCTGCTAATATTTCTGTATGCCCCATTGGCCTTTAATAAAATAATGATGAAGTTTACCCTATTTTAACTTTCATTATCTAGTATAGTCTCTTTATTTTAGTGACCCACATAGACATTTGTTTGAGACTCAATAAATGTTTTACTTTTTAATTTTATCTATGCCTATAACCTTTATATATTAAGGTTTTACTTTAATTGAAAAACTGCTCAGAGGAAAATATTTTTTGAGGAACAGAACTTACAGAGAAATTGAGCTAGGAGTTGACTGGTAACCCATAATTAAAGACAATTAATCTATAAATAGAATGAAATATAATACTTTAAAACAAACAATATTTTCTTTAATTAAGCTGAATTCTGAATGAGGAAATAGAAAAACTGACTGACCAAACAAAAATTTGTGGATTAAAATTAAACATGCCATGGGTGAGAAATCACTCCATTACATTGAGAGGCAAAGCTTCTGTGAATTAAAACTATGTTGATCAATCAATCAACATACTGAAATGTATAACTGAATTGATGTTTCAACCAATAGATTTATTTGTGATACCTACTTGAACATAGATTTCTGTAATAGTCAAAAAATTAAAAGAAATTTCTCTAGATTCAATTTTGATTTTGTACAATGAAAAGATCTCTCTCCACTGAAATAAATTTACATACATATACCTATATTTACCGACTTCTTTAAATAATTTTATGTAAATGATAGATTACAGGAACACTAAAAGCTTTCTGAAAAATCTATGTACAACTTACATAAACTGAAATAAATTAAATCAGATTTATTAAAAAAAGAATTTAGTTATTCTAATTTCCAATAAACCTTAATGTTGTGTGCTTGCACACATTTGTGCATGCGTCTATTTTGTGCATGCTTGAGTCTTTTTATGTGTATGGTATTTATTAAAAAGGTTCATTTCCAAAAATGAGATTTTTTGTGAATTGTATACACTGCCTGTAATGTGAATTTGTAGATTGATTTGTGGTCATCAGATCAAGGATACAATGGAGATTTTCAGTCATTCTGATTGACAAGTATCTAGCAGGATAGTGGAGTCTATGAATCCATCAAAAACTTCAGAGTACTTTAGATAATTTAAAGGAGCAAAATATGGAAATTTTTTTTTTTTTAAATAAGGATATATGGATAAGATCAAAGTTGTTTTTGGATGACATATAATTAATTTGGTAACATTAAAATATAACTTAGTAACTCATTATTAAATAGTTCTGTTCGTATAGAAATATTGTTTTCACAGCTAAAACCCCACATAGGAAATTGAATTGAAATTAAGTGAAGAAGATAAATTTAATTATGAATGTCAAAACCTTTTGATAACACAATTGTAGTATTAGAATCAGTGGAAAGTTTTAAAATGAATATTTATATAAAATGAATATAATTTGATGAACAATCTTTTGGATAAAGAAGAAAAACTAATAAAATGCATTAAAGACTCTTTGAAAGTTGTAGCTCATGTCTCTTTTCTTTGTTACAATATTGCTACGGTAATATAGTATAAGAGGATGTAAAACTATTTCAATACAGAAAATCTTTTGTACAAAGGTACAATTGTAAAATTTATTTTAAAGAGGGGAAGAATATATTGGGTGTCAAAATATCATGGATGAGGCCAAAATGAAACTCAAGGATCAAATTTCTGTACTAATGAAGAGTAAAACAGAGTGGCATTTTTTCAAATGAAAATGGGCCATCCATGAAAGGGTAGTGATTGTTTATTGATTCTGATTGATGGATTCAAGATTATTGTATGTATGATTCAAGTGTTTTTAATAATTATTTAAAATTGAATCCTAGCAGCTGTTGGAATAAGTAATATAAATGGTGATATGTATAATATTGCAACTAATGTTGAACCTTGTTCTATTAAAAATGTATTTACATGTCCAGAAAATTGAAAAATATATTTCCAGTATCTAAAGTGGAACAAGCTGGTTTCAAAATTAAAATGAGTGTAAGGCCCTTTCAAATAATGGGTTATTTTTCTTATGGAAAAGAGGACCCTCTGTATCTTGTTAAAGGAAAAGATGAAAAACACGAAACGTTTCATGGCAATTCCTTAAAAAACAAAAGTACTAATAGTGAATTAGAGTTATGGAACCAAAAATTAGGAAATTTAGCCAGCATACTTAAAAAATAGAAGCCCTGCTAAATCATACTATAAAACCCTTAGTGAACTTTGGGAAGAAAAGAACCAAGCCTTGGTTATTTTAAAATTTTTTAGGAGTATTGCACATAAATATGTACCTAAAAAACCTAAAGAATTGAAAAACTACTTAAACAATTAAGAAAATATTAGATCCCAATGTGGAATATACTCCAGCTGGATGTTTGTGATCATGGAATCCTAATAACCAGAAAATAATTTTGCATGATTTCTGATGAGCATAAATATGGAAATAATAATTCAATGCTTGTAGCATTACTATTATTAAGTTATTTTTGAAGAAGGTCCAGAATGGTAAACTAAGGACGATAAAACTGAAAATGAAGGAACATAAAGGAAGCCAGTGGTGTGTGTGTGTGTCTGATCCCATATACCACTCGTCCCATTTAGGACACTGGCAGGCTCCCTTTTAATTCTTCTTTGTATTCCTTATATTTTTAAGCATAACTTACTCCTGCATAATTAAATCATAGATTTTAATGGAAAAAGAGAGCTAGTAGATGTTAAAACAAGTTAATCAATTAAATATTAAAAGTACTTTTTTTATTTAAAAGTACTGGAAAAATCAAGCAGTGTATTTTATCCAGGGATTCAAAGCCAATTAAGTCCAATGTGTAACCAGTCATATCAGGCACCAGTATACCACAACTAAGATACATTACTAGACCTGAAAATGCTAACAATAAAAACTATTTACTAATTACCGAAATCCCCGACAGAGAATTCGTTATAACAGAAATAGCTGAAAAACACAGAACCAACAAAGCACTCAAGATCTTTTAGAGGACACAAGCCATCATCTAATACAATATACTAATGAATTTATTATATAAAGAAAATCAATTAGCAATCATAGTAACCTCGAACTCACATTTCATTTATTCTATTTTCACAGCTACTTTTATACACTCCTAGGAGGACCTCTAAAACATCATTATCTTAACTATACACTTTCCTCTCCAGTGGAAGTTTACCACTATAATCCTATTTCTTTTCTGAAGATTGGAAAACCCCAATGTAATCCATCTTCCTATCGCTCTACAAGTCTGCTTCCTATTTTTTCAAACATCTTAGACAAGATTCTTCTAAAAAAGGCTTATTCTATCCAGATACTGCCCAAACACTAGTTATGTTTTCAATCCAAGAACTACACGGCCCAATAGGTAGGTGCCTTCCTAGATATGTTGCAGGCATTTGACAGGGTCTGGTATTGTGAATAAGTTGTTGTTTTTAATTGTTCAAATTAAAATCCATCCTCCCAAGTACCCTTTACCTTGTACTTCACTCCTACCTAACTTAACAGGTCCGGTAAGTATTAGATTACTTTGATATTACCAAGTGCTAGCAGGAGTTCTACAGGTTAGTGTGTTTGAGCCCATCCTTTACACTTCTGATAATTCTTCTAATCCTAATAACCTCTTTCCTACCTTTGCAGATGACAAGGCAATCCTTTCTTCCCATTACGACTTCCTGACTGCCAGGGAAAATCTGCAAACCATCATCTTATGGACATTCAGCTTTAAAGTAAACAACTAGCAACAGGTTGTGATCAGCATTAGAGTACCTGTTTTACAATAAGATTTTTCAAACAGTGGGACCTTAAAAGCATTCTTTAAAAAAAAAAAGGTGCAAACTAAGCGAATTCCTCAGCATCCTAGTAAATGAATATTATCATATGAACTTTTTATGCCTATGTAAACCGCACTTTTAATATTTCCATTTCCTCAAACTCAAATAATCAAATAATAAAAGTAAGACAGGTAGGAGCTCCCATCTCTGCATAAGCAAATTTCCCATCTTTCATTAAGGAGGATATAAATAAGAATGAAATACTAAAATCTTCTTAACTGAAATCTAAAAGAGCGTAATGCTCATGAGAATTGCATTAAGCCAATCTGAAGGAGAGAGGGGTGGGGCTCAATTATCTTAGTTTATTAGTAAGTAATAATCTTATAGTGTGCTTTAAAAAAATGTGTGTGTGTGTGGGTTTGTGTGTGTGTATATATATAAATTTTGCATATGCGTAAATTTTATTCCATGCTTTTTCATAATTATAATAATATCTAAAATATTGACTATTCAGTTTGGACTCCCTGTAAGCTACCTCTCTCCATCCTAAGATTTCATCCAAAAACAAATACTTTCAACAATTTTAAAAAGAAGACCAATTATCGAGTTTAGTTTTATTTCTTAATATTTTAAAATAGATTCCCGGCATTAAGGCAATAATGACCCAAGTGGTTGATTTGCCAAAAAAAAAAAAAAAAAAAAAAAAAAAAAAAAAAAAAAAAAAAAAAAAAAAAAAAAAAAAAAAAAAAANAAAAAAAAAAAGGTGCAAACTAAGCGAATTCCTCAGCATCCTAGTAAATGAATATTATCATATGAACTTTTTATGCCTATGTAAACCGCACTTTTAATATTTCCATTTCTTACTAACTCAAAAAAAAAAAAAATAATAATAAAAGTAAGACAGGTAGGAGCTCCCATCTCTGCATAAGCAAATTTCCCATCTTTCATTAAGGAGGATAGAAATAAGAATGAAATACTAAAATCTTCTTAACACAGTAGTTAAAAGACAGGAATTAAATAAAAGATAAGGAGAACTTTACAGGCTACTAGACCAAAATCAGAATTATCTGTGACCAACAAACTTATTAATTCTTTACTGAGATACATTTAAACATACGGTGTTGAACTGTACATCAGCCAAAGAATCCCGTCCATCCAATCCAAAAACTTTAGATTGATGCACCCTGTTATGTCACAAACTCTATTCTTCACAATGACCTAGAATTTCCATCCATTAGAGTCATTATTTCTTCCCATTTTCCAGGCGTTTCAACATAAATACCCTTCGATGAAATTTTCTCAAATTTCAACCATATACCCCAAAACCTATCCAGCACTATCCATCTGCCTGACCACAATCAATCAGATCAGCCAAACCACCATATTGCCAGAAAAGTATATGGATTTTTTTTTCTTTAAACTCATTACTTTTGTTAATATTTTTTACTTTTATCACTTTCAGCTCTGCCCTAGTTATTACGATTATGATTTTCCCTGGCTAATTAGAAAAGCTGGACTGCACTTACATTGGATTGGGTCATTGTCAGCTGAACAGGTTTCAGGTGGTTAGTAGAGATACCTCACAGGCCAACTTCAACCAATAGATGGGCCAAGAAAACAATCCGGCACATGGTTGTTCATCATACAACTTTCCATAAACCTGAATTTGTGGGAAATTATTTTTTAACCAGATAGCAGTTGGCATTTCTGTAAGTTGCACTCATATTTGTCAAAATGGATGTAAGGACAATAGTCTTTAAAAAGGTTTAAGATGAGTCTAGCCATGTCCATAGAAACCAAAGGTTGAAACACATCTTAGGGACATATTTATTTATGACCTACAACACACTATAGAAGGTATAGATTCAGCACACCCTTTAACCCACCAGATGTGTACAGTGCTAAATTATTAAACCACCGAGCCCCATACCACTCAGCTTGAATATAAGCTACAATTAAACATTTTTTTAATTGATGGTTTTAACCACATATAAAATTCGATTAATTTAATCAAATATTTCATCTTTGTAATTAATAAAATGAATTTAATCACATTAATAACAAATATCAAATAAATAAAAAGTTTATATATTTTGTTTACAAAGTTTCAAGCCACCGCTTTATTTTTATTTCAAAGTATACTGAAATATACCATAATTTTCATAATTTCAAATAAAAGATATTAATATAGAATATATTAATA
>KZ808501.1:56765-67975 GCA_000696205.2 Oncopeltus fasciatus | reverse complement strand
AAAAAAAAAAAAAAAAAAAAAAAAAAAAAAAAAAAAAAAAAAAAAAAAAAAAAAAAAAAAAAAAAAAAAAAAAAAAAAAAAAAAAAAAGAGATCCAACAAACTCTCGAAATTGCAATCTTAAATATCTTCCTGAATATATGTTGTTTTTTGTTTGTTTTTTTTTTCAAATTTTATGAAATATGAATATTCGAAAAGTACATTTTATACATATTACGTCTTATACATTTTTTTTATAATGCTAATAATAAAAAATATCTTACCTTCGAATTATTTTAGCTCTTTACGAACTTAACAAATAATTTGTAAAAGAAGCTTAAATACTGAATTTTGTTGCGAAAAACTTGAACTCCATCACACAGGAGCTGCTTAATCTAAGTGGCATACTTATTAAGTCAAAAAGATGGATTTAAATAAGAATAAATGACAATATTTAATCGCAAAGCAATAGAGAACAACGATTATAAAAGTTACAACCATTAAATTTTGCTCTAGACTGCCCGGGAAAGTAGAATGGTGGAAGCGCTCTTCTATCATGGCTACATTGATAAATTTCTTCATTTATAAGCGTTTATCGTAAAACGTTTTAAAATGTTTTAAAAATGAACGTAAAATACTACATTTTACATTTATATTATATACATTTATCTTTGCTCGATTAACAATAAAGATATTACGATTACAAATTTTGCTATTAAATTCTATTCCTCCCCCCCCCCCAATTAAAATAATTTGAGCCAGCTCATTCATAAATAAGCGTATAGAAGCAGCTCAAATGCTGAACTCAGTGTCTATATTTTAAAAATGAAGGACGCTCGAAAGCAGAAATATATTTCTCCAAGGAAATATTTTAAATTTATACAAATTCATGTCTTAAATAATATTCAACATTCAAAAAATATTACCATATTTTTAGCTTCCCCAATGTCAAGATTGGTGAAGATATGTTGGAAATTTATGAAAAGACTTGTCAAGGTACCGATTTAAATAGCATGACTTTCTTGAGGGAAATCTTGCATATGGTCAATAGCATCATAAAGCTATGATCTACTGAAGTTTAATTTCTAAATTACAAAAATTGCAACACAAATGTGATAAACCACGATTATTTGATACTCTTCAAGTGGGCGATTTAATTAAAAATAAAACGAACTCTGATAAAATTTGTATTCAAATCTAACCAGTCGTTTAATTTTTTTTTTTTTTTTTTTTTTTTTTTTTAATCCACAGACACCAAGTTTTAGAAATAACCTCATAACACACACAAAAAAGAAAGCACTGCACAAAGTACTGCGAAAATAACCTAAAGGCCTTCCATTGCGAACTGATTATAAATAATTGTTCCCGACCCACCTTCATAAAAAAAGAAAGAAAAAAAAAGTTTTCCGCGCTCAGGACTGAAGATTAATCTGGTACTAATAAGCCCTAGTCATGGACTAATTATCACGTGCGGCTTTTCCTAGGTGAGATAAATTGAAAAATACTTCCGTAATATTTTTTTTTACCGACCCTTGCAATCTGTCTGCAATAAGAAATTAATATTTACTTTCTAAGAATGAACGCCAATATGATATGCCCTCACAAAGCACTAACTAAATGCAGTAACTTTTGGAAAAATACTTTTGGCGTGACAATTGGAAAAACTTCATATTTGATATATTTTAATTTATTTGATTTTATTTATAGAAAAAAAAAAAGTTACTCACATAAGAAGAGAGTATAGTAGGAATAGTGCCCATTCTTCATTAAAGATGATCGCAGATAAGTGACTAAATTGATCTTACAATCTGGAGAGATTAATGATGATAAGTGACTAAATTGATCTTACAATCTGGAGAGATTAATGATGATAAAAGATCGCACTGTACTGTCCGGGGAGGTTGACTGGGGAAAGGAGTACCTAATATCTCAATCTTCATAGTTAAATTCTTAAATATCTTTCTTGATTAGTATTTTTTGTAAAAATATTATTAACCTCGAACGTTACAGAAATGCATTCCGAAACTTTTTAATGAATAAATTCGTGTCACAATACTCAAATGACGGAGATTATTAAGAATATAATTGCTGAATTTAATTTCTATATTTTAAAAACAATAGGGCCTGTTAACCCTTTAACTTACATTCTTAAATAATTTCCTTAATTTCATATTAATTTTTTAACCTTTATTTACTTATTACATTCTGTTAAAAATAAAAAATATTTTGTAATTTGATTACAATGAGTAGTAAAAATCACATTCAATGACAATCACGTGAGGAGAGAAGGTGACCAATGACACAACTCTCAAATTATTTAAAGACTAGGTCCCCAGGATGTCACGGGGCCATCTTGAGTCGACGGGAAGGTTTGTAAGGCAGTTTACTGTGGAAAAGGCTGAAGCGGGAAGAAATGAGATCCTGAACAAGATAAGATTATATATAAAAACTCTTTATTAAAAAAAAATTATTTTGTACATATTTCATACACTATAATCTTTGATGGGGCACATAATAATAGTCCTTGCCCGTCCATCCTGGGACGTAACCCGTTCTCAGAGAGGAGCCCAGGTTAACCCGCGATAGACTATCTGGCACCAATCTTCTCCTTATCCTAGGATAAGAAGGAGACTAGGCAGGGAGTCAAGGAGGGAGTGAGAGGGGGAGAAAAATGCCAGTGCATTCACTCCCTTGGTATTTTAACTAAACTGGCTAGAGTAGGTCCCTTGGCCACCTCCTTTTAAGGCGTCGGGGAGGGTGGTCGGGAAGAACGTGGGATCCCAGGGAGAGTACTAGAGGATTTAGATGTTCTTAGAGGTTTGTATGGAACTTATCAAACCTGGAGGGAATGAGATCAGAAACAAATGGTACTTGCAGGTCTTGGATGGTTTTATTGGATACGTAGGGAGGAGTGTTGAGGATTGTGCGAAGGACTTTAGACTGGAACCCCTGGATAAATCTAATGTTTGATGGGTTCGCTGTGTCCCACAATTCAATACCATATGTCCATATAGGTCTAATTAATGTTTTGTAAAGAGTTATTTTGTTTTCTTTTTTAATCTGGACCTGTGATTCAGCAATCTGTAGAGCTGTCCAAAGCGTCTGTTTAGTTCTTGTCTCTTTGTCTGTAAGTGAGTCTTCCAGGTTAGTTTACTGTCTAGGTAGAATCCAAGGTAGCGGACTGTCGGAAAGAAGGGAAGAGGAACGTTATTAAGGAGGACTGGTGGACATTGACCTCTGCGAAATGTGAAGGAGACATTGACTGATTTATTTTCATTTAGGAGTATTTGCCAGCATTTTGACCACTGGAAAATTAAGTTAAAGTGGAATGGAAGGTTATTTGAGGCAGTGTAAGGATCCGGGTTACAGGGGAGTATGGCTGTGGCAACTGCATAGGACGCGAGGAGTGTGTCACGATGTGTTGGGATGTCGGCAGTGAAGAGGGTATAAAGAACAGGACCAAGGACACTACCCTGTGGAACTTCCGCTTCAAGGGGGTAAAGGTCAGAATACTCCAGACCAAGGCAGACTTGAAAGTATCTATCGGAAAGATAGGACATGATAATTAGGTAGTAAGGCTGTGGAAGGATAGACTTGAGTTTAAAGAGCAAGCCCATATGCCAAACCCTATCGAAGGCTTGAGTCACGTCAAGGAATTGTGGAGTGCTTATTTCTAAAACCAAATTGGTGATTAGGAACGAGGCTCATGGAGTCTCATGGAGGATGGGTATAATTCTCAGCAAGAGGTTCTTTTCGAACATTTTGGACATTATGGGGAGGGGGCTGATGGAACGGTAAGAGGAAGGAAGGTTTGGTGGTTTACTGAGTTTAGGAAAAAGAATGATGTTGGAGAGCTTCCAGAGAAAAGAGAAGTATGTGGTTCGGAGAATGCTATTGTAAAGGTGGGTAATAAAGAGGATTGATTTTTCAGGAAGTTGTCGTAAGATACGAGTGGTAATAAGATTATGGCCTGGGGATTTACGCCTAGGTAATTTGGAAATGAGGTATTTGACTTCGGAGGGATTAACCGCTTTAGGAAGGAGAGACATGGGATGAGGAGCATTCATAAAGGGGGGGAAGAAGCATCCCAAGCACATCTCTGGATAAGGGTTGTAAAGTGATAAGTAGCATTATCTAGGTCTAAGGATGTTTTTAGAGGAACGTAGAGGTCTAAAGAGTCAGAAGGGAGATTACGGAAGAGATCCCAATCGATGGGGCCCCGAATGGAGGAGATTCTTTGGGTAAAGGTGACAAGGATAATTTAGCTAGAACAGGACTGTGGTCCGAAGAAAGGTCATTCAGGGATGTGACTGAAGAATGAAAGGAATTTAGTCCACGGTGGACAAAGAAGTCTAAGATGTCTGGGATTTTGTTGGGATCAGTTGGCCAGTATGTAGAAGAGGGTTGACTAATGTAGGAAAGGTTAAGAGAGGATAAGGCATTATGTAAGGATCGACCACGAGCCCCATAACAAGTGCTTAGAGTTATAGGCACCTACCGCAAGAAAGTGTGGGCCAAGGAAAGAGAAGAAAGGAAAGGAGGAGAAATCCGGGTAGGCAGTATACTGCTGAAATAGAGAGGCTAAATGAAGAGGTTTTCAGGGATATTGTGGCAGCTTGAAGGAAGTCAGAAGAGTGGGGAGAGAGTTCGAAGTGGGAAAGGGTGTATTTAACTAGGACTGCAGCTCCACCGTGTGCTCTGCCATCAGAATGGTCTGTCCTATAAGTCTTGTAGCCTGTTATGTAAAGTCTGTTCCGATCTGTTAGTCGAGTCTCTGTGATAAGGGCGATGTCGATGTTCTCCGTGTGTAATAAGTTTGTAATTTCGTTTATGTGAATTCGAACACCGCTAGTATTCCAGAGGAGGACAGAGAAAGGATCGGTAGGGGGGATCATTTTTATTGAATAAATGCTCTGAAGAAGGTTTCGAGGAGAGAGATAAGAGGTGTAATAAGGGATCTAAATTCATTTAAGAAAGTGTTAAGGGAGGATACAATGTCAACGGAAGGAGGAGAGGAGGTTGCCAAGGGAGTTGGGTTGGCTGTTGATGGCTGTGACTGGGGGTTGACAACTGGTTGTGGCCGTTGTTACTGGGGTTGTGACGGGAAACTCTGGGAGTTGAAGATGAGAGAGGCGGCTGGAACAGGCTGGGTAGAAAGCTCTGGAGGCTGATAGGTCAGTTTTGCGTTGACCGGCGAAAGACGCATATGATATACCTGGAGTAACCACTCTAGTTGGTGCCTTTACTTGAGGGCGAGGTATTTGTTCCACTTCTTCAGGGTACTTCATGGCTTTGAGCTTCTGGTAATTGAGGCAGTCTTTGTAATTTGCTGGGTGAGCTTGCTGGCAGAGTGCACAAGTAGCAGGTACGTCAGGAGGTTTAGTGCATTCAGTGGTTGGATGGAGTCGCCCACATTTAAGGCAGCAATGTTGGTGAGTGCATAAGGCCTTTGTACGCCCATAAGCTTGGCGTCTGAAACATAGCGCTAAGTCGCGTTTCTGATAGGGTTTTTCTATCACAACTTTGCAACCTAGGATAAATTTGACGTCGTATAGCTTTTCCGTCTTGTCATCACGATCCAGGTCGACGTAAAAGAGTGGTGTGGTCTGAAGTTCACCTAATCGTCTGTCTTGGGTGTCTCTTCGGGGTGCGTAAACATTCACGACTTGGCGGGCCATAAACCCAGATTCTTCGAGCGCTTGTTTGATGTCAATGGTAGGTGTGTTGCGGTGCAGGTTCCTTACAATCACACGCAGTGCTCTGTTCTTTTTAATTTGGTAGGTATGGTACTGGGCCTTAACTCGATCGAGATATCGAATTATTTTTCTGATATAAATAGTGGTCATAGCTGACTACTTTCGTGGAGTCCGTCCTATTTATAAGCTGGTATTTATCATTTCTCACCTCTTGATTGAGCTTTTCTCGGAAGAGTTTGAATTGTTCCAATCCAGACACAAATATAGTCGGTGGTCTACTAAACCTGGCCTGTTGGGTTGGAGTAGTGAGATCGTCTCGAGGCAGCTCCCGAAGAGGGCGAAAATGGTTAACCGTGGCATAAGATAAGATTGGATTTCTTATTCATGAGTCTGTATAAAAGTCCGTATCGCCGATTGAGTTTTTGTCTTTTAATTTTAGTATGTTCGCCCCATGTAAGTCGTGAGTCAAGATAACGAACGGAATTTGAATGTGGTTAAGAAATATTGTTAAATTTCACAATTTTACGAAAGTTTTTCTTTCGTAATTGGAAATAAACTTGAACACATTTCGCTTCATTCATTTTTTTTCTCCATTTACCACACCATTTCTGAATGCTATCTAGATGATCTTGAGGTTTTTAGAAGCAGTTTTAGGATCGGGTTAGGAAGATAGGATTGCCTTGTCATCTGCAAATTGAGCTAAGAGGGTACTTGGATGAGTAGGGATGTCAGCAGTGAACAGTATTAATAGGATAGGTCCAAGCACACTACCTTGAAGAATTCCCGCTTCCACTTGGTATAAATCGGAGTAATATAATCCTTGCCGAACCCAAAAGAAACGGTTGGATAAGACTTAAGGACTAATCCGTAAGTGTTACTAGGAAGTATATATTTCAGTTTAAACAGAAGACCACTGTGCCAGACTCTTCCAAATGCTTGAAAACATTAACAAAAAACTTTTTTGCGCTCAAGGGAAGAGGAAATGTAGTCTACGACACGAAACACTTGCTGGAGAGTAGAATGCTTACTTCTGAAGCCAAACTGATTATTGGGGAGGATATTGAAGGGTTCAATGGAAGGCATCATTCGTTTTAGCAGAATTTCTTTGAGAACCTTAGAAAGTGATGGAAGAAGACTTTTAGGACGGTAGGGTGAAGGGTTATGTGGTTTTAATTATTTATTCATTTTTTTTAATTTTTGTAGAATAAAAATGTAAGGAAATTACATTTGACACCCACTATGTTCTATTCCATTATACGATGACAGAGTGTTCAAATACAACTATTAAAAGTCTAGCAAAAAAATATATAGCTATTCTCATTCATTCAGTATAACATGGAAATTAGTCCAAGTAAAACTAATCAAATAGAATTGCTTTTCTTAGGCGGGCTGATTGAAAAATAATATATTTTATATATTTCAATTTATTGAACTATTGCTATTATTATTTCGCTAGGTTTGTATACAAATTTACAGATTTTCAGGTAAAAAATACTGAAGATAGCTACTTAATTTTTAGCGATTTGGGAGGGGGGTGTTGGCACAACAGGGCGTTAGTTCAATCCTATTAGTAGAGAGGTTTCTAAACCGTGTAGAGGTCATCAAGAAAACTTTAATAGCAGTCTATAAGAGTACTTATATAGCTGTAATTACAGCGGAATCAAGGTACGCTCACTCTGCCAGACGAAGGAGTCAGGTGCAGGCTACGGAATGCAGTTTTCAGGACAAATGGAGTTCGAGACCAGAAGGGATTGCATTAGAAATGTAAGTCAGGTACAACCTCAGCCTCCAGACATCTCATACCACAAAAAACTCAGGCAGAAAACTCAGCCTTCCTTTTTGAAAAATTTCATTAAGGGAACCTGTGACCTGTAGAGCGGTGACAGGCTCACTGTAAATTGCAGGTCACAACCACCCCTTGTTAGATTTTAATCGTTTACGAGATTTTTTTTTTTTTTATTTTTTTTTTTTTTAGATTGTTTTTACGGCAGATTTCTGGGAAAACATTTTCGATATTTTCACCGATCTTACTTTCGAGACATGAAAAACAATAGTTTTGAATTCTCTTATATTTTCAGAAGGAGAGTTTTTTGACCGTAGTTATTATTAGATGATTTTAGTTGGGGTTCGGTTTTGGATCTACCTTGACCGAACCCCAACTGAAATCATCTAATAATCTCTTATATTTTTTGTTGTTTTCTGGGTTCAAAATGGACTGTTAAATAAAAGCCAAGTAGTTTTTCCAACAATATATTTCTTCAAAATGAAGCGCTTACAATCGTAGAATATCATCTTTAGAAGTACTACAAAAACAATAACAAGGCTCTTATTATTAGAATCTATATAGAAGGTCTACAATTAAAAATGAAACATCTAAAATAAATTAGGAAAATTTAGAAAATTAAATAATAAATTATTATTTAAAGTAAATTATTTAAATTTAAATTCAATGAAATTACTTTGACTGTTAAAAATTTAATATTATATCTAGGGCAGTAGGCAGTTTGTTGCCAAATATTATAAACATGTACTAGGGCCATTCTGGAGCTGGCTTATTGGGATTTGAACATCATGCGTAATATTTGGAAAGTAATATGTTTATAATTTGTACTTGATCAAATATATCAAGTATATTTGTTTTTGTCTTATCAACCTATTCCGAATATTATTTTAATTTGCCTAAATCAGGTCACCTGGATAAGGTTATTTCATAAATGGTCACTAATTATGACAGGACCAAGTAATAAACTTCTTTTATTTTCACCAATAGGACAAATTGACAAATCATCCAGGAATGGTGCATCACATGTGGGTATAATATTAATACTATTAATAGCATGTTCTAGCATATTTTAAGGAATATATATATGTACTTAACATTTAGTTTTTGTAGAACTGAAGATGGCTCAGATTGAGTCGAAATGTCTCTTGTAGTTTGATGAGAAGTATATATATATATATTGTTGTTGAGACTGAATTTGGTCCCCTCGATTACATTTTAAATAATTGTAAGTCTCATTGAAATAAATTATGTTATAAAAGTCGTAATATTTCACCCGAATGATAGATAGTACCTCCATAGGATTGGGGCCTGTACTGGCTAAGAGCACAGTGGGTGGATGTTCATGCTCTAGCAAGACTTCAACCCCTTCTCATAGAGAGTTTTGATAATTTCCTGATTTTTTATCAAGTATAATTTCTATTTTCTTTAAACTCTGATAAGTTCTGAGCGACTTACCATTGTTGAAGGTTATGTATAATCCTCTTTTTTTTTTCTTTTTTTTTTTATAAATTTTAATTGAACTACAATAAATTTACCCTAGGAATGGAAATGACTGGCATATATAGGACTTTTATTTTTACACTCCTCCATGTTATTATGGTATGTAATCATTACATCTAAATAAGATGTTTTATATCCATTAAGTCTAGCCACAAGACAAATGCATTATCTCTCATTCATATGATTTTCGTAGGTCATTGGCATTTTGGAAAGTCTATAACCGGTACGATAATAAGCCGAGAGCTTTTATTTTTAATATTGGTTAGAAGTGTTAAAAATTTAAAGCTAATACAATTTTTCTTTTAAAGTGCTGTTTGATTACACTGAACAACAAAGTTTTTGTTTCGGGGTTGAAATTAGCTGATTTTAATGTATTTCCACGTGTTAAAACCGAAAATGACCATAAAAATTATATATTAGCTCTTGTTTTCAAGATATAGTATCATTCTATTATATATATATTGAGTTTTCAACAAATGAAATATTTCATCACCAACAGTTGGTACACATGTTTGTTTACATAACACCCCTCTCATCAGCTGTTCATAAGTAGTAAACATAACCTTTGCGAGTTTGTCAATTGTACGCACGTGGTTGCTATTGAAATTATCGTGTGAAGTTGATTTTTAAATTAATTTAAGTGCTGATCTGAAATGCCTCGAAAGTGTGTGAATTCTGTTGATAGCTTTTGCTATATATGTGGTGAAATAACATTTAAAGCTGAGAAACGTAAAATGTCACCTATCATTAAGACTGCCTATGAACATTATTTTGGTGTAAAAGTTGGGGACCAAGATAAATCATGGGCTCCTCATATATGTTGTAATTCTTGTTCCGTCATATTGCGAGAGTGGCTGAAAAATAACAAGCGGGCAATGGCTTTTGCAGTACCTATGGTTTGGCGTGAGCCTACCAATCATACAGACGACTGTTATTTCTGCTTAACTCCTCCCATTAAGCAAGGTTTATCTATGAAGAAAAGAGGAACGGTGAAATACCCTAATCTCCCATCTGCTCTTCGGCCTGTACCACACTCAGACAATTTGCCAGTCCCTTCTCCACCCCAAAACTATGAAATTTTATAGGAAAGTGATGAAGTCTGTTTACAAGAAGCAACCCATCCTTCTACATCCTATGACCCTGGTTTTGATGTAAGCGATAGGTCTAGTGATCCGCACAGAATTAGTCAAGCAGAGTTGAGTGACCTTATAAGAGATCTTGGCTTGTCTAAGGAAAAGGCTGAGCTGTTAGGGTCAAGACTACAACAGTGAAATCTTCTAAAACATGATGTGAAAATATCTCAGTACAGACAGCTGCTGGTCTGTGTGTAGGGATGCTCCAGAAGTGTTTTATAAAAGACAAGCTAAACGACAGCGATCTTACAATACATCGGATTGACTTAATTGAAATTTGGTGGTACAAACCTCTTTTATTTGTCAAAACACTAAGAATAATGTTTTTTTTTATCAATTTTGTACTTAAAATATTCTAAAAGAAACATAACAATATTGTTTTTTGTACTTTTCACGTATAGTATAACTACTCTTTAAGATTAAGTGCTGAATATCTCAAAAACCAGAGCTAATAAAAAATTTTCAATGTTATTTTCGTTTTTATCACCCCAAAATTACTAGAAATAGACTAATTTAGTGTAGGAAACATTCAAAAAATATTTTTTTGTTGTGCAGTGTTATTAATTTCAATTTGTCCTACTAACATACGAAGCAAACTTTACAAAAGAAGAATCTCAATAGCTACATTCTTTGGAATTTAGAGAAACAAAGAGAATAAACACAAATAAGAGAATAGAACAAATTATCAGAAAAAAGCTGAACTATGAAACAGCTTCTGTCTCCCCAAATAAACTCCAAAAATCAAATACTTTTTATATAACGGTTAAAGAAACATCGGTTAAGATCCAGATGAAGCTCTGGCTCTATTAATGAATGAGTTTTTGATAAATCCGATACCAACTTATGAGCCTCTCAGTCAGACGAGAATTGGTCCGGAAAGGCTTGGTTTTCTTCAGCTATTAGATATATTTTGAAAAGTTTTGAAAAAAAAAAAAAGTAGAAAGTAACTATTTTGCAATTATTTGACTCTTCATTTCCCCTGAGATAGATCAGGTAATAGAAAGTCTGTCAGGAGCTGTGTAAACCAAGAGAATTTCTTCGATATTAACTGTAGTTGATAAATATTTTTATTTCTACTATCCGTTTCTTGTAATCCCTAATACAATAGAGTATATATTTTA
>KZ808501.1:0-25600 GCA_000696205.2 Oncopeltus fasciatus | reverse complement strand
ATGTATACACAGTCTTACAAACTTTTATATATATACACACAACAAAATAGTTGTCTAACATCTAACATTCTATAGCATGTTAGCAAAAATACTCATTAAAGAAAATATTTAATTATTAATTTAAGTGATGGGAAGACCTTCCTACTTTTAAAAATAGAAACTAAATTAGGTATTTAATGGTTTTATTTCATGAACGAATTCATATTTGGTTGAAACCGAATGTGGGAGAGTGCTGGTTTAGCGGAGATTAAAATGTATGGTCATATCTCTTATCTCATGTAAATAAATTAAAAAAATTATAGAACATAATGAGTGTTAATTTAATTTCCTAACGTTAAACGGTAACATTTCTACAAAAAAAAAGGTTAGTTGTGGACGATATTTACAAATGTAACTAGTCTGAGCTTTTCACTCTCTCCTTTGTGCCTAGGCAGGATTCATTCAAAGTGGTATTTATTTATGTTCATTAAGCTCTCCAGCTCCTAATAAAAATGTCATCAATACTCATTACTTATTCCCGAATAACTTCAACAAAACACAGAAAATGTGCTTAGATTACGCAGCTTCTGCATGATGGGCCTTCAGATTCTCAAATGGAAAAATCAACCAGCCTGTAACGAATGAATGTGACTTTAGAGTCAGAAATGCTTTGAGTACAGTAGAACGTCGTGTTCATTACCTATCGTTCTTGAAGTGCAAGCCTTAAGCGTGAAAATGTTGTCCTCAAGGGAAAACAGGCCATCGTTACCAAAATACCCTGTAGGCAAAGTTTTAAGAACGCCTATGGGGACAAAACCCAACTATCCTTCTTGGAGTAGAGATATTGCTCCATGAATTGTTATTGTGCAGAAAAAACTGAATGCAAAGAAATAGGTCCTATATGAGCAAAGTTTCCTGGTGTTTGATGGTACCATGGAGCTGAATAAAACTACTGGTAATAGATGACTTTGATGTTAACTTAGTAATCTGAACGAGCACCTTTCACATTATTTGCCCAATTTTGAGCGAAATCAGGGATTTTTTTATGGTTTTTTGTTTTAATTTCAGGTAAAAATCACTTATAACTAAGGAAAGAAAAAAATATTGCTTTGAATGTCAAAAATTATTGCAAATAAAATAAATACTTGAAAAGAGTAATACTTTATAAAATCATTTACTGCTATTTTAAAAAGCTTACTTTGAATACAAAATTTAAAAATAAAATACAAAATGATCCTTCAAATGTTTAATTATGTTTGAAGATATTTACGTATTAATTAATTTATTTTTTTGGTAATTTTATGAAAATTCTTTTTATTATTAGTTTAGCATGTTCTTATTTCCTTTGTACTGCTCCTGACATGTGATATTGTAATTCGAAAATTAATTTAATCAATTTACATGTAAATTTCTTATAAACATTAAAATGTAGAATAAATACTACCCAATTCTGTTAAATATTAAACTCATTATGTAAAACACTTCATTGAATTTTGATTGAAAGTCAAGTATGAGTACATTTTGTTAAAAAATTATACTATATGGTATACGTGACAAATAAATAGCTTATTGATAAGTAGAAAAATGAATTTACCTTATTGTTATTAAGAAAATTGAAAATTATGTCCTCTATGGTCAGTACTTTTAACAAATTCCCAAATACCATAAAAGCTTATTTTTCCATATTATCTCTTATCATAAATTCAATTCGTCAAATTCAATGGTTATAAAAATGTACTCACTGGATTCTTGAGCCAAAGATCCCCATTTTGAAACTAGAGTGCCCTTCAAAACTTTCTCTGCTTCTCTTTGTAATGACTCAGAGAAATCCTGATGTGCTCCTGGAAACCAGATTTAATTTGGTACAATTCGCCTTGCAGGGGAAAGAAATCAGGCGTTCAGAATGGTTTGCTGACCACACATCTCCTCTACAAAACCATCCTTAATATGTGATTTCCCTCTAGCCTGTAGCGAGACAGATCATATAAATATACTTACATGGATGTTTACCTTTGTAGCAAAATATATATAATTATAATATATAATTTCTGCCAACCGGCCAAAATATTCCGTTTTCACAAAAAAAAAAAAAAAAAAATTGCTATTAGTTTTTTTAAATAGAAAACGAAAGTATACGTTTAAGAAAATAAATCAGATACGTTGAAGAAGGGAATTAAGTATAACCTCAAATGCGATTTCAAATACTTGAGGCAATGCAGTTAAAAGTAACAACCAAACAGATCAATATTTTATAATCAATTGAAGGTCATAATATTTATTAAGAAAAATTGGATTTTTAGGAGCGGGGTTTAACCTGAAATTTAAATTCCATGTATAAATATTCAATAAACATAATACTTAAACATTTTCCTACTTTGTGCAGTTCCTACTTTACAGGCTTAAGAGTTAGTATCGCTTTGAATTTAGTTTTTGCTTTATTAAGAAATAACATTTTAAATGCATTGATTAACAACATAAAATCTTTAAATTATAGTAGAAACGGTTAGAATATTACCTCCCCCACCCACCCGTAAAAATTTTAATTTTTACTTACGATAGTTTGCAAAATCCAAATGACGGGAGCACAGAATCTCAGTCGGTCGTCTAAATTTTCTGTGTGACTAATCGAACATATTTCATAAAAGTCGGCACCCAACTATTCAAATTAAAATATGTTTAAAAACATAAATGAATAAAAATTGCCAGACCACCATAATTTTAAGGATAATTTGATTCCAAAAATAGTTGTGTGCAAATTTTTAAAATGCAGAATCTTCATATTTGCGTCTTAAACAGTCTCTAAGGCAATTACACCACATCTTTCTTCAGAGAGTAAGTTAAAAGCAACCTTATATGGAGATATATATATATATATATATATATATATNATATATATAAGTTTCTTAGTGGCAGTCGTAGCCATGTATTTATTTTTCATAGATGAAATTCACACAATACTATTTAGAACATTGAGCACAACACGTTTAGGATGGTTGTTTTAAATTTTTTTTTACGGTGGAGTTCAGTTGGGGCAAAGGCCATCAAATATCCCTTTTTGGATATAGAATCACCCTTGGAAGTATTGGTTTTGAGGTATTGACCTATTTCCGTACTCTTCCATTCCACAAATATACTCCTGGAGGTTTGGTATTTCTCAAGGAATTTGCATTATTATGTAGAATGGATTTTGGCATACATTAGATTATTAAACAATACTGCTTTTAAAGCCTTCAATAGCAGTTGCACCTTACTGAAAAGCTTTTAGGAGAGTAAATTTATGTATTTACCGTTTCTTCTTCCGAGTTGGACCGTGTCAAATTTGTGTTATTTGCCGAGAATTTATTCTCTTTTCAGCCCTGAAGAAGCCATCGCATGATGTGCGAAAGCTCGGCAAATAACACCAATTTGACACGGTCCAACCCGGAAGAAGAAACGGTAAATACTTCTGACGACCGTCGAAGCCTACGTGAACAAATTTATGTATTGTTAAATATCTTACTTACAATTAAACTCTTTCCCTGTTAGCCTATGTTAATCTAAAGAAATTTAAAAATTTAAATTTTACGCTCTTAAGAAAAAAATAATCGAACACCAACTCATATGAATTCAATATTTTTCAATAAATTTAAAATGTATAAATAAGAAACCACATAATAAACCTTGTTTTAAAATGATTATTTAATTTAAAACAGTAAGTTGCGTTATTTAATTACAAAACGATAAGTTATGAATAAAAATGTAAACTAGTCACCAATCGATTTTGTAACAGGAATCTATCAACTCAATTGTGAATGTAAGTTTAAAGAACATTAATTGTGAATGTAAATTTCAAACCTTAATTGGTGTAAAAATACATTAATTTGCTTTATTCATTAAAATTTAAGGTCAATATAATAGATAAGTTCTAGCTAGTTCATACTAAATTAATAGAAGATAAATAAACTTTAAAAGAAATGAGAATATTATCAAACAACAGGTGATTGTCCATTATGAATTACTTATATCAGATTCTCATAGAAGACAAAGTAGCCAGTATTGGCTAAAATACACATGACAGGGAAAGAGCTCGAGGAAGGGATGTTGAAGACACCCCCACCCCCTGGCAGTGGTATATAAGCCGGCGTGGTGGCTTTGAGGGTCAGTCGTCTTCCCCTCTCAGTGCTAACACTTCTCTTCATCATGTACTACAAGGTAGGTTATCCAGGACTAAGGTTAACTCACTGAAGAAAATCATTTGGATTTTCATTTCCAATATTATCATGAACGCGAGTTTATCATATCATATATGTTTAAATATCACCTCCATACTAACCAAGACACTTTATTTATGTCCTAGAAATAGTCGATTCTAATAACTAAATACTGAAAATTCAGTATCCTTACCCCTCCACCTTCCCGAAAAAATATCATTATTATTTTAAAGAAAGTAAAATTTTTAATTTTAAAGTGATTGACCGCTTGGTTGATTTCTTAGCATTCATTTTATTCTAATAAATTTTGATTTGATATCCCAAAAACTTTATCTAATAACATATAAGTGGGTTAAATCAAGTTTTAATTTTGGATTTGCACAATAACCGCTTTTAAAAATAAGTTTGGACATAAGTTTGATAGGTTAATCGAGACTTATATTGTCTGTGTATATTTATATCAATATATATTGATATAATGATATTTATTTTTACTATTATCTGCAAACCTATTTGCAGAAACCAATGAAGACGGCTAATAGAACGTATGATAGTTCTTGATAATTTTTAGTGCAAGGGAACAGAATAAAAAATCTAACTGTCCCAGCCAGGACTCGAACCTGGATCCCCTGCTATCCGGGCCGGTGCATTTACCACTTATGCTACCGAGACAAGTCTGATAAGTTATTAAATTCCCCGCACTAGTGTCGAGAGTCCAACCTCCGAGGCCGACGAATATATCGCTTATGCTCGGAGGAGCTGACATTGTCAAGCTGTTTAAATGACTCTTCTTAATTTAATTTTAATTTTAATTTATAAATATTATTTATTTTGTGGTCTTTAATCCCACGTAAATTTAGATAATTTTTAGTGCAAGGGAACAGAATAATAGTATGATAGTTCTATATTCATTGGTAGTGAAAATAACCTTTTAGATTATTTATATTTATTTTTCCTTCCTTGTCGTCTCTTGACGATTTATTAACACCTTCGCTTGACTACAGAAGCTTCGTTTATTTTCTGCCCTTGCTTCCAAGCTTAAGAGTAGGAACTTGAATAGGAAAATGAAGCCGTAAAGCTTTGCGCGTAAAATTTTTTGAACAGAAAAGAAAGAATATGGGCCCACACAGCATGAATCATAAATCCGTAGACCGTAAGTTAGCAAAATTATTGCTAGCCTTCGTGGTTTTTCTACATTATTTCTCTCTCGGCTAAATCCTTTTCTATTTCTTATAGATTTTAGTGTAACTCATAGTTCGGTCGCATCCTATTCCAAAACTCCAAAAAAATCTCTAACCCGTCAGATTGAATCTTTGATCAGAAAATGTGAAGGCTGGAACATCAAGTGTTTGTTCCCTTGTTTTTCATATATGCCTTCCAAACTTTAGTTAATTCACATATGACTTTTACTGTAAATTTTACAAATAGTAAGAGATGATGGGATTCGCCTACTACACGAAAGAAGTAAGAGCAGATAACAAATATGACTCCCAATGAGAACCAGATTAAATTTCAAAGCAATTTTAAATTTATTTATTAAATATGGAACAGAACATGATTTTTGTTCCATGATTCCAATATTAAAATCTGTATTGTGATAAAAGTTAATTTTTTCTATTTGGAGCCCCTCATCCTGTACCAGTTTACGCATTAAAATCGAACTTGAAAATAAATAAACAGTGATAGCTAATAGTACTTAATCGGTTTGTTATTAGAAAAAAAAGGAATCATAATTTTTAAAAAATATTAAGATTATTTATAAAAGTCTAAAGGAAAAAGGAAACAAATAAAAATGAAATAAACGAACATATTAGTTACATCAAAACGACAGTGATGCTTCAACGGAGCGTTCTATGGCCATAGAAAAAGCATACAATAGATTTAAAGGGAAAGTTATAATTCAATAAAGCATTTACACAGAGTTTAAAAATAAAAATAAAAAAATAAAAAAAGGAGGGAAGAATGGAAGGACAACAGGACACAGATTTGTGGCCTGACTTTCTCCTGGAAACCATTTTTTAAAAGCCATTCATAAATTGCTTTACGTAATAATTTCATACAATTCTTTTCGAACATAATGAATGCCTTTTGTTGGCAATTACCTCATTTTATAGTGATTATAAGAAATACCGGAGACAGTACGATAATTTACGCAACAAATCTCTTGATTTCAGAGTCTACATGTTTTCCATTTTCCTAGCAATTTTAAATTTACCCGTTATTAGAGAAACGCAAGTACTCCTCTGAGGGCATTTTTAAACAATATCAACTAAATGTTAATTTAATAAAATGTTAAACTTTGAAATAAGTTAATGTGTAAAATGTTGGCCTTCTTCACAAACTGTGAATAATCAATTAATCCGCAGATTCGAACCAAAATATTGCACTTTCCAACTGATAGATATCCGAAAGCAAGATTTAGTTTATTTTGATCGATATCACATACTCTTCACTTGAATAAAAGTAAAAATTCTGGCCAATTTTAATGCAGGCATTCTTTCAAACAACTTGGTATCATGTTCACGTAGGCTTCGACGGTCGTCAGAAGTATTTACCGTTTCTTCTTCCGGGTTGGACCGTGTCAAATTGGTGTTATTTGCCGAGCTTTCGCACATCATGTGATGGCTTCTTCAGGGCTGAAAAGAGAATTCTCTTTTCAGCCCTGAAGAAGCCATCACATGATGTGCGAAAGCTCGGCAAATAACACCAATTTGACACGGTCCAACCCGGAAGAAGAAACGGTAAAAACTTGGTATCATGTCACTTAGGGTTTAAGGCGTGGGGTTCGCCCGTTGCATCGAAAATACTTTTATTCCAGAAAACAGGGCGGGACTCGAACACTGATAGTCTGACTGGGGAGTCCCAGTAGGATCCATTAGGTTGCACCGGCAAAATTTGGTTTTTTGCAATATGTTAGGTTTTTCTAAGGCGCTGAAAACATCTTTTGATGGAGCTTCCCTAAAAATCTCCATGGTAAAATTTCGAACATTAAAACTCATCTTAATATTTTCTTCTAAGAAAATCCATTATTTAGGTATGTTAACTAAAAAAAAGTAAATAAATAATAGTGTCCTGTCGTGTTATCAGGATATAAATGCGCTCAGACCATCCCTTGATCTTCTTTTCAAGTGTAAAAGAAAACATACAAATTCTCGTGCATAAAATATTTACGTCATACGAGCAATCTCAATAACTACATTTCTTTCAGAAAATTCACCGAAGTGACCTGGACATCATATCGTAGCTTCACGCTGAGTATTTCCTTTAACGAGACGTTAGATTTGCGGAATGAGACTCCTTTTTTTTTTCTTCTTCCCCCCAGTCAGAGATCCATGATAGTAGAAAGCCAAGGAAAACCAGACTTGTAATACCTGAGCGGCCAGAACTACAAAAAACAGGACATGTAAGTGAAAGAATGTTTGGATTACGCAAGTGGCGAATGTAGTGCTGCGATCCGAGGCAACGTGATGCGGATGGAAACTGTAAGTCATAAGTGACGAGGAGGACGAAAGAAATGTTAATTTGGCAAAAACCGGAGTCCTGATTCCCTTCGCTTTGGGGGAGAAAGTTCAGTCCCACAGGATCTGCCCAGACCGGCCGTTGAATCCAGTCTGAGGTCAAACTATATCTTCTGTACTAAACTAATTCAGATAATAAATTTGTGAAATTTCCAATGACAATTTCCTTAAGATCTATCTATCAATGCAGATGGAACATATAGTGTCCTCCAGACCAAATTGTCAATAGAATATGTTGCCAATTTTTATAAACCCTATTTTTATCACTACAACATAATAATAAATTATCAAACTAAAGTATTAACTCCTCTAAACAGGAATAACAAAGCACTATTATTCGCCATGTACATTTCTTTTCCTTTGAGTAAAATCGTAAATAACATATGATAATATGAACTTGATAATATAAAAAAACGTTTATATTACATATTAAAGTACATAAGATGTTTAATAAAATAATTATAATAAGTGTATTTATTTAAATGCAAAACGTGAAATATTAAGTTAACTTAAGAGTTAATATTAACTTACCAGCTTTTATTCAGTTTTAATACAGTTTCTTGGGAGAGATTAAACTTGAAAAAGCATTAATAACTGAATATTAGTGTGAAATGATAAATGTGTGAAAATGAGAGTTCTTATAATATAATTACATATTATAACATATATATATATATATATATATATATATATATCGAATTATATTGGAGGAGTTTACTCCAGCAGAAAAATAATAAGCATTAATAAATTTACATTTTATATCATCTTTATATTTTTTTAATTAGAAATTATAACGGTTGGTTGCCCGATGTTCAAAAATTTCTATATCCGTTCTAAATAAAGATAGCTAACTTTTTGTTTTAAAGTGCCTTACTTTTACTCCTGCTTGATTTAATATTAATAATTTACCCCATGAATCTTCCTGAGATGCAAGTTTAGTCCCGCAAAGCATGCAGATTACGCGGGCTTAGCAAACATTGCCGGCTTTGAACATTTATTAAAATACATTTTTAGTTTACGCGGGAAAGAAGAGAGAAGTTTATCTAATCCAGCAATTTTTCTTTGTGTCATAATTTTTTTTTTTTTTACATTCCGGAGCATAAACGTTAAGAAAGTAATAGACATTAAATTCCATCGAGTGTTCGTCCGCTTGTTTCATCTTTCCTGCCTCGTCACAATAAAAATTAATAAATAAATAAATTTTTACTGTTTCATTTTTTTCTTCATGTAATCCAATAAAACTGAACGGAATATATTAAAATTGTGCTTGGTTCAAAGTCATTGCCATACCAATTGTCCAAAAGATGCTAAATATGAAATTTCAAAATATATAAAACCGATCGTGTTCAATTTGTTATCGTTCAATTTGTTACTAAGTAGAATAAGAAATTAACGGGGGACGGCAGGATAGCTCAGGGAATCCGTTCGGTACTCACAATTATAACGCAGCGGGTTCAAATCCCGTCCAGGGCAAGCTTTTATCTATAAATAAAATCTATGGTTGCTTAGAATGGGGTGGCAACCTGTAGGTAGCCCCTCCCTCCATGACCATAAGTGGTTGAAAGGGAGGCTAACACCAAAATAAAAGAAAGATTATTTAACTCACTTGTGGTAAAGAGAAGTCAGGTATAGATGGCTCCAACGATAAGATAATAAAAATGATTAGTGTATATAGGTGTGCGTGGAACAGGTGGTAGGGGAACTCCTCTGTGTAGCATTACCATATATAGAACACCAAATTTTGAGATAAGGGGGGGGGGGGGGAAATCGAAATTGATATGCTTATTGACGGCACCCAAAAAAATCAATTAACTTGAGAGTCCTAGAGGGGACTCAATGAAAAAGAAAGAAATATTAGCTGTTCTCATATAACCTAGGGTTCAGGAGTCTAACGCCAAGACTTCCATGGTCCTTTACAAACATCCCTTTATAAAAAGTATTAAATAGCCGTAAATACAGGAAGTCTTAATTTTTTTACTTATCGTCTAATTCTTATCTGTCTTTATCTTCTTTTTCTTTTTGGGTCCTGATGAGGATCCAAGGTTCCACTGAGAGTTCCCAGAGACAAGTACCTTAGGGAAAAGTCTAGCCTCTCACTTTTCGTTCCGGGCTCTGGGATCCGCCACGCTCCCGGCTCAGAAGAAAACCATACTTGAGCCATTCACTGTTCCAGAGGATCTTTCCGATTCCCTTACCCACAGAAAAAATATTGTCATTCAGTGAGTTGGTATTGTGAACTAGGACTTCATTTATCATTTTCTCACGGCTCAGATCCGGGAAAGCTCCAATAGATTTAAAGTAATAAATATTAACTGTTTCTCAGTTTAAATGCCAAGTCATTTTTTATATTTTTTTATAAATTTCAAGAATATGTAGATGTTTTTCAACGGATCTTAACATGTGACAGTTAAATATAAAGAGAAACAACGAATTTATGCTTCAGAGCGAGATCTGACCAATAGGAATCATGGTCTATTTACAGCGTCAACGAAAATAAACAAAAATAAATAAAAGTTAATGGTAAATTAATCATTTCAGAATGTACTTGATGATTTTGAACAAAAAGAAGTGATGCTCCTCTCATTAATTAAGACAATGACAGTGTTCGAACAACCGCAATTTGCTTGATCCATCTAATTTATATTGATGGCCTAGGGGTTATTATATCCACTGTAATCCTGTCGAAGAAAGTCACTGTTGGTGTAGCCCAAACACTTTTTAAGCAGGAAGTCAAGATTAGTTCAACAGCCATTCTGAAAGGGGTCTACTGAGGAAGATACTATAGACAGGACGATACAAGATCGTCTGTTTCTTAAGGAAGGGAAGTTTTGGGGAAGATTGGGAAGTCGCCATTGGAACAAATTCAGGAGTCAGTCTGATTGCTTGGATGTTTAATCAGTGTCACCTGCTTAAGAATTGTTGTCCGTATAAAATATCCATTTGTTGTGACACTCTAATTTTTGCTTAAACATTTAGAATAACTTTTCTGTCTTATTACCGTTCATTAAGAACACTCCAGTCGAGGGTGTACTTTATTTAGAATTGCCATTTACAGCAGTTATAATAATCTTACTTGTATTAAATAACTTTCAGCATTAAGCTATTCCAGCACTACACTCTTAAAAAGAGAACTCCGCAGCTTTAGTGGCATAGATTGTATTTTGAATTGTCTCTGCCAAGTTTTATAATTGTCTATTTTAGCATAGCAGTCTGCTGGAATAACAGAACCAATGGAAATAGTGCATTTATATTATGGAAAAGCTATAGAAGAATGAATGCATTCTGTTACAGTTTGGTCTATTATTGCTGGTGTCTGGAGCCCTCTGTCAGCATCAGGTGACGCAGCAAGTGACTCAGCCAGCAGTACAGCAAGCGCCCGAGCGACAGATCCGACTGGAAGACATCGAAACGGATGGACTGAAATCTTCGGCCGCCCAACAGAATCCTACCTACCAGCAACAGCCGTCCTACCAGCAGCAACAAGCCTATCAGCAACAAGCCTACCAGCAGCAACAACAGCCCATCTACCAGCAACAGGCGGCCATTTTCCAACAGCAGCCAGCCCAGGCCTTCTATCATCCTCAGTTGCAGATCGCACCAGCTGCAACTGCCTACCAGACTCCTCAGGTAACACGTAGTCTTTATAAATTTGGCCCCTAAATTTGGATGTTAAAAAAAAGGAAAGTGATTTATTGTATGCCTATAACATTATGATAAGTGATGTCCCAACTTAAGTTCTCTTTCGTTTTATAACATCCATCACCTATTTCCATAATATATAAATTAATAACTAATTCGATTTCCATTATATATAGAAAAAGTTTTCCTGAAGTAGCATAAAATCTTAACATTTTAAGGTCCATTGAACCCATAATTGCTCTGATGCAATTTAGATTGGTCTATCACTTTTTTTTTTTTTTTTTTTTTTTATTGCTTTATAAGTTATGTTTTAATTTTATTAGACTTCACGTAAAAAATTAAAAATCAATGGCCTATTAAATATATGTTACGATACAAATTGAAGAAAAGGAATGATTTTTTTTTTAACTTGGCCATGAACATGTCAGATGGAAATTGAACATTTAAGCTTTTTACCTAGCCATATATATATTAAAAGGCCACTTTTGTTTAATCAGAATTTATGGTCAGTTAAAATGACAAATACTAGATTCTTTCTTTTTGTAAACAATTTTATTGCTCTGAAATTTGTGTTTAACACAAAATCAGTCTATCATCATGGTCATATTTTTGCATTCAGTCAACTTTTAGAAAATTCAGATCAAGAATTGTATTTGTTTAACAGATGTTTTTTCTTCACAGATTGCCCTTCAACCTGCTGGACAGCAGCTGTTCCATCCAGGAGCTGGTGCTTATCCCCAGCAGTACCTGTACCTTCAGCCACAGGCTCACTCAGCCTACAATGTCCCTCTTATGATCATCCCCTCCTCTCTCCTTCAACAAGACCTCGTCTATCCTGGGTTGACCAAACTGAGGACTTCCATAGCCCCTGCTCCAGCAGCAGCTCCCGCACCCCAAAACTTTCTTGCAGCGCAGCCACAGCTTCCTCTCACTGGACAGAAGTTCAGGCCTTCTCCTCAGGTCAGTAATTTTCTCAAGTACTAATCTTTTGGAATATAAAAGCTAACTATACTAGTATTACAGAAAAAAAAAAAAAACAGTGAAAGAATTATAGACCATATACTACTTAGTTCTGCTAACTCAGCTGGCTTCTTCCAAGAAATAATCTCAACCTTCCTTCACCATCACCATCACCAGCAGTTAAAATAACCAGCATACAATAATTCATTGACTAGAGTCTTTACTTTGTCCTTCTACATCCTTCTTTAGTTCCAATTTTGTCTTAAGCTTTAAGTTTAGTAGTCTTACTTAGTAACTACAAAAAAAATCTGTCAACAAAACTCACTAGTCTAAATTTTTCAGAATACCAATCACCACCCTAAGAAAAACTAAATCGTATTCTCTCAATTTATTGTCTTACATAAATTCTGATAGCTTGCAGCTCCAACCACTGGTCAATATTGAAGGATGTCAGTTTACTTACCATAAGATTAAATCCTACAGTTTTTATTACTAGTGTAATGTTTAAACATTTAGTTGTCTTTTATTCTTATTTTCTTGTAACTTGCTTGCCATGATTTGTTATAAGCAAGATAGTTCACATAGGACGAAAACTAAGAAAACCAAACATTTAAAGCTTGTGTGCACATTTAAAAGGCTAAAACTCCAGATAGATAAGTAGAACTGTTTGAACATAACTTTCAGTCTTAAATCTCTTTAAATTAAAGTTGAACAGTTTATATAAATATATATATACCTTCTCTAAATTGCCCGAGTGCCAAAATTGTCTATAACTTTGTTTATTAAGATTTTCTTTTTAACCCCAGCATAAACGTTAGTAAAATTTTCTCATGGCCATTGGTCATTTCAACTATTTTTGAACATTAAAAAAACATTAATATTTCATCGGTCACAAATAACAAAAACAATGTACCATAATTGCAATAAGAAATAATTGCCCTAAAAAATGCAAGAATTTAATCATACATAATATATTAGAAAAAATGTATGTTTTTTTCTTAAAGTGGAATTTAGAATGAAATTAAATCTTTTATTATTATTATTTCAAGAACTAAATTTATTTTAGAAAGACCCCATCTAGAAAAAAAAACAAACAAAAAACTTATTTTTCACTAATGCTGATAGCCCTTTAAAAAATAATGAAATTGTTGATTGCAGATTCAGTATCCTAGTCCCTACAGCAGCCAGGTCTACCAACAGAAGTTTGCAAGTGGAGTCAAATCTACCCCAGCTCCATCAGTGAAGGATAATTACTCCCAGAATCAAGGATTCAATTTCAAGCTCCAATAGGAGTAGCCAAGCTAGTCAGGTTTCTTTCTTACCATCCTTCTCCCAAAAAGTCATCTTTTGTAAATATTTTTTTATGGTCTCAATAGTTAATATTTTTTGTATTTTTTTATTAAAAAATGTAATAAAAAGGGCAGAATTATGTCTTTTTAAGTAATTATTTGTATTGATTTGTTCCCTATTCCACTATTGTTAGGACTAAAAAATGCTGATTCCTAATCATTTATTTTCATAAATCTAAAAATGCTAATTTTTATAATTTGCATCAATGAAATTTCCATTTATTATATTCCGAATTGATAGGAACTTAATAAATTGGAAAACCATCTTTCAGCTATGAATGATAGATTTTAGAACAAAAAGCACTTGTTAGAAGAAAAAATCCCAGAGGATTTCTGGTGAACACCCTATTTTAATTGGAAATATTCTTCATTGAATAAGAAAAAATTAAATGGCCAGAATGATGTACTGATTAAGCATCTTCTCTAATGAGCTGTGGTTCAAGAATAAATGTATCCCTAACATGTATTTCCAACCTGAGCCTATATGACCTGTTGCAGGACTGGAATGAGTTTTATGATCAATTATTCATTAAAATGACAAAAACTCCAGATGGATAGGTGGAACTGTAAAGTTGTTAGATCATTCTAAACTTTCAAGCATTAAATGAAATACCCTTAGAGGTGATAGATCAATCTCAAATGAAATTAGTTATTTTATCAGAATATCTGAATGAATTAGACACTTTGACTGAATGGATAAAATCTAAATTTCAAATATAAAATTCTATATATTTTAGAATTAGAATATATAGCCCTGAAGAAGCCATCACATGATGTGCGAAAGCTCGGCAAATAACACCAATTTGACACGGTCCAACCCGGAAGAAGAAACGGTAAAAACTTGGTATTAAAAAAATAATAGAATATTTGTAACAGGTTTACAAAGTACATTTATCTGGCTCAAATCTAAGTATCACACTCATTTAGAAGTATGTAATTTTTTTCAGGAAAATGGACAATGCCTCTCATTATAAATAGTGGAGTGGCATATCAGTTTGTGGCAAATTGATGATTTAGTGATATGATACTTGATCTTTTACTGTACAAAAATTTACCACAAGTAGAGAAAAAATATTTATGTGAAAAGTAAGTGGTCTTAAAGGGTATAATTAGGACAACCAGACTACTCAACTAACTACTAGCGATTTCCGCTCTTAATTATTACCCTTAAAAAAGTAAAACAAAATTGGAAGCTGTTCCCAAAAAGTTTATGACTGACTAAGTATTGATTCAAAATATAAAAGGAAATTATACAGAATTCTCTTCATCTAGTTGAAAAGATATACAATAGGTAATATAAAATTTTAAAACTACATAAAAATTTTCACTGTATTATAATATATGAATATGAATATAATGTTACATATAAAATAATTAATTAATTAAGAGTTGCACAACAACAAAAACATGATACTATCAACAATGCAAATAAAAATTTGGGAATCAAAATTTTGAGTTGATATATTATAAATATACATGCAGGCACTATTTCAAAGTAATTGACTAATCCTATATTCATATTTACAAAACAGCACTGCATAGGCTTCTTGATTGAAAAAATGTGAAACAAATAAACTGGTAACATTAATAAATAACATAAATGAATACTAATTCAATATTGGAAACACATTTAGTATTCATACATATTATAAAACAGGTCAAACAACATAAATGAATTTGATTAACTTACCACATCCCCCTCTCCCCCACCCCACACACAAAAAAGCAGCTTTGTTGGAGCGGCAAAAATAAATGATATTCTTTTCCGCATTGCAGTTCATATTTTGAGTAAGAAGTATACGCATATACATGGAAAATGCAAATTTGAAACAAAATAATGATGAATTACCTGATTTTTTACCAAATAATCATTTTTAGTTTGTTAAATACCAAAATGATTACTCAAGCCAAAAGAACTAGGAACTAAATTAAAGAACAACTTAACACTTTTTGCTACCGTGGAATTCATTGGGTTTATTATTATTGTTTGAGTGGTGTCATTGGTCACCTTCTCTCCTCATGATATTTTCATTGAATGTCATTTTTACTTCATTGTGATCAAATTACAAAATGTTTTTATTTAACAGAATGTAATAAATAAATAAAAGNATGTGATTGTTTTTTTATACAATCATTACCTGCTTATGTCACTGTTTCACGTATTTCACAACTTTAATTAATTAAAATTTACTTCTTTTAATAAAATTACCATTCAATGTCAATATGTGTTAAGTGCCCCTTTTTTAATAATAGCAGTAATATTTAGAAGCAAGTTAAACTATCAACATTATAACACATTTTAAGTATACATAAAAATAAAATTAACAGCATCAAAAAACAATAGCTAAAATAGTAAAAAAAAAGTGAAGTAACACCGATAAAATATGTTTTTCAAAAAAAGGCTACATGAGATCTATAAACTAAATCCCAAACACGGAATGTGCACTTAGATAAGTAAGTTATAGTTTTCAATTATAATTTTAATAATCGGAAAGTTATTAATACTTATAATTTTATTACAGTAAAAGGTACTAAGATAAAAAATAACAAACATGATCTTGCCACATAAGTTCAAAAGGGTGATTCTGGTAGTTTGTCTTTTATATCAGAATTTTCTCAGCTTATTTATTATTATAAGGAAAATGAATGTATTTTTTTATCATTACTGTATAAAAAATAATTTTGTCAAATAATATAATTCAGTTGGGTTTCCAGGGAATAAGAAACTATAAAGAGTTCAGTAAGTGTTTAGATAAGGAAGTATACATTATTGTCCTCTTTATTTGTAGTTAATACTAAACAATATTAAAATCTTGAAATATATATATTTTTTTACTTTTGTAAAAATGGACTTAATTAGTATTTTTAATATTATTTCATATGTTTTTAGAGATGTTAAACTTGAGGTAAAAATCATTCAATTGGTGAACAATCTATATCTTTAACCTTAACAAAAGATTGAAATTGAGTATAGAGTGTGAAGCAGTCATTTATCATCAAAGAAATTAAATTAGACTGGGAACCAAGCTATTTGAGTATCTAAATGCAATTTAATCTAAATAATTATATAAAACTTCACAGTAGGCAATCAGATGAAGCAATTTTCGAGAACATTACTTGTTTGTTCCTAAACATAAATAACAACTACAGAATCTGAAAAAAATAATGGAACTATAGGGTTCCATTAAATACAAAAATAAGAGGTATTTAAATAAAATTAGATTATCAAATTCCTCTAAAATTTAAGTCCCGAATTCTTTTGAGACAATTAAAGTCTAAAGATAACTAATTGTTTAAAAGAATTTAAATTATTTTTTCCTTTTCAAAAAAAGTTTTGGTAGGCACATGGATGGGGGTCTCATGGATTGACTAGAAGTCATGTAATTATAAGTCATTAGCAAACTCTTTAGCTTTTACTTTGCAACTGAAATCACTTACTTTAACACTGCTCAGTAAAACCCTTCTTTTTTCTTTATTCAGCCACAAGTAATAATAATTTTCTTTTTAATTCAAAAGAAAGATATTAAAAAAAGAATGTTATAAAATTGTACTTCATACACATGTATGTGTGTGTGTGGGTGTGTGTGTCTGTATATAGACATATTTGTATTAGTCTTGTTTATAATGAATTTAAGATTTGAAAATATTAAGGACATACAAAAATAAGTCCTCTAAACTCCCACTCAACTGATTTTAGCTACTAAAGAAGTCATTTAACACAGTTTTTTAAAGAGAAGCTTAAATACCAAATTTGATTTAATTACTTTAATAACTGTGGATGTTAAAGCACATGCAGAAAAATAAAAATATATATCAACCTAAATTATTTAAAGTGCATAAATATCATTTTACCAATAATTAATAATTTAAAATGAATATTGAGGCCTAACAGCTATAATTTTTTTATTCCTAAAATGATGATCAAAACATTTTTGTTGACAAAGGAACTGAGATATTAATTTTTATAGTAAAACTCTTATTTAATAAAAAATTTAAAACAAATTATTTATTTTAAAAATTTGGAAGAAACATTGGTTTGAGTTTACCATTAATACACAATTGAAATAAATACTTCTGATAATCTTGAAAATACTGTTAGCATTCTTAAATTAAAGAAAAAAATTTCACTGGGAGTATGGTGATTAAACAGACATTTTACTACACTAACAGCCACAATATTTCTTTTCTTTGTATCAAATTTTATGAGTAATTAAAAAAAAATAACTAAAGACAATTTTAAGTTGGATTTACCTAAAGTTGGTATAAATAAAATAAATGTATGATGTACAAAGTATAATTGTTTTTGTTGAATAATTATTTTAAATTAAATATCTTAAAAACAGTATTTACTATATGATTATGAATTTGAATAAAGAAATAAAATGCTGCCCTAATTGTAGGGCATAGAATATGACTAAAACAAATCTAAATAAATGTTTGAGTGTGCAAAAATGCAAATGACATGACTCTATAAAACTATATAAAATATATGCTTGTGTGTTTATATACTTAATACATACACCCACTAGTAAAGTAGTATTTTCATATAGGTTGATATTAAGAGCCTGGATCCATTTATAAAGCTAAAAGGAAGAAGTCTCCTTCTCTCAAAGGTAGGAAAAGCAATATAATAATTGCTAAAACATCTTAAATGAAAAGAAATTAGTTCAATGTAAAAATGAAAATTAAATTTGTTCTACTTAAAACTGAAAACCAACGGAGTTCTATGTACTTTTTGATTAGAAGCCTTATTTTGGGCTCAAACTTGAGAATTTCTAAATTTAAAAACAAATGGTTCTGAAACTGAAGTTCTTATAAAAAAATTTGAAAAACAGTAAGCCCATTTTTAATTTTAGTATATGATATATTTACCGTTTCTTCTTTCGGGTTGGCCCGTGTCAAATTGTTGTTATTTGCCGAGCTTTCGTACATCATGTGATGGCTTCTTCAGGGCTGAAAAGAGAATGTCATTCTCTTTTCAGCCCTGAAGAAGCCATCACATGATGTGTGAAAGCTCGGTAAATAACAACAATTTGACACGGTCCAACCCGGAAGAAGAAACAGTAAATATATCTGACGACCGTCGAAGCCTACGTGAACATATGATATATTGTTTAGACAGTTTTCTGTATTGTTAATAGTTCAAAATAAAAACACAACAGTGTGGCTCTTTTGATAAATATATAATATAAGGAAGTTTTGACTGTATAAATATAAGAACTATAATCTTATATTGACAAATTTTTTAAATTTTAATAATTCTAATTAATAATCCTAGCTATCTGTTATGATCAAAATCTAAATAAGATAAATTTTAAGAGACCTGTTTGAGTATTTGAAAATCAAACAATAAAGTCCATTAAATGATACATTTAGTTTTAGCTTACCCAACTTCGTTGTGTTTGAGATTATGTTGAGTTTTTTTATGAAGGGGCCATTTGAGGTAGTTTGGACACTAATTTTTTTTTTGTCCTCACTATGGGTTACATTTTTAAATTTTCCAAAACAATTAAATTACAACTTGTATTGATTAGTAATTAGCATATATAATGTATACAGTACATATTAGGTGAGATTACAATGGCCACATTAGTTTCCTGTTTTTTCATTATCTCATTATTATAAGTTATAGTTCAAGCAATTAATTAACACTTTTCTATAAAATGCTCTAAACAGACACAATTTAACTTGAAAGCGAAGAAATTCAAAATTAAAAGTTTTTAAATTAAATAAAATTATTAAACTGTAAAAAAAAGTTCATTTTTACTCTTAAAAAAAGGTAAGGAGGCCATTTTAAAAGCTAACGACCTAAAATTTAGCAGGCAGTTTTTGTTTATCACTAGCCTCTCACTTTTCGTTCCGGGCTCTGGGATCCGCCACGCTCCCGGCTCAGAAGAAAACCATACTTGAGCCATTCACTGTTCCAGAGGATCTTTCCGATTCCCTTACCCACAGAAAAAATATTGTCATTCAGTGAGTTGGTATTGTGAACTAGGACTTCATTTATCATTTTCTCACGGCTCAGATCCGGGAAAGCTCCAATAGATTTAAAGTAATAAATATTAACTGTTTCTCAGTTTAAATGCCAAGTCATTTTTTATATTTTTTTATAAATTTCAAGAATATGTAGATGTTTTTCAACGGATCTTAACATGTGACAGTTAAATATAAAGAGAAACAACGAATTTATGCTTCAGAGCGAGATCTGACCAATAGGAATCATGGTCTATTTACAGCGTCAACGAAAATAAACAAAAATAAATAAAAGTTAATGGTAAATTAATCATTTCAGAATGTACTTGATGATTTTGAACAAAAAGAAGTGATGCTCCTCTCATTAATTAAGACAATGACAGTGTTCGAACAACCGCAATTTGCTTGATCCATCTAATTTATATTGATGGCCTAGGGGTTATTATATCCACTGTAATCCTGTCGAAGAAAGTCACTGTTGGTGTAGCCCAAACACTTTTTAAGCAGGAAGTCAAGATTAGTTCAACAGCCATTCTGAAAGGGGTCTACTGAGGAAGATACTATAGACAGGACGATACAAGATCGTCTGTTTCTTAAGGAAGGGAAGTTTTGGGGAAGATTGGGAAGTCGCCATTGGAACAAATTCAGGAGTCAGTCTGATTGCTTGGATGTTTAATCAGTGTCACCTGCTTAAGAATTGTTGTCCGTATAAAATATCCATTTGTTGTGACACTCTAATTTTTGCTTAAACATTTAGAATAACTTTTCTGTCTTATTACCGTTCATTAAGAACACTCCAGTCGAGGGTGTACTTTATTTAGAATTGCCATTTACAGCAGTTATAATAATCTTACTTGTATTAAATAACTTTCAGCATTAAGCTATTCCAGCACTACACTCTTAAAAAGAGAACTCCGCAGCTTTAGTGGCATAGATTGTATTTTGAATTGTCTCTGCCAAGTTTTATAATTGTCTATTTTAGCATAGCAGTCTGCTGGAATAACAGAACCAATGGAAATAGTGCATTTATATTATGGAAAAGCTATAGAAGAATGAATGCATTCTGTTACAGTTTGGTCTATTATTGCTGGTGTCTGGAGCCCTCTGTCAGCATCAGGTGACGCAGCAAGTGACTCAGCCAGCAGTACAGCAAGCGCCCGAGCGACAGATCCGACTGGAAGACATCGAAACGGATGGACTGAAATCTTCGGCCGCCCAACAGAATCCTACCTACCAGCAACAGCCGTCCTACCAGCAGCAACAAGCCTATCAGCAACAAGCCTACCAGCAGCAACAACAGCCCATCTACCAGCAACAGGCGGCCATTTTCCAACAGCAGCCAGCCCAGGCCTTCTATCATCCTCAGTTGCAGATCGCACCAGCTGCAACTGCCTACCAGACTCCTCAGGTAACACGTAGTCTTTATAAATTTGGCCCCTAAATTTGGATGTTAAAAAAAAGGAAAGTGATTTATTGTATGCCTATAACATTATGATAAGTGATGTCCCAACTTAAGTTCTCTTTCGTTTTATAACATCCATCACCTATTTCCATAATATATAAATTAATAACTAATTCGATTTCCATTATATATAGAAAAAGTTTTCCTGAAGTAGCATAAAATCTTAACATTTTAAGGTCCATTGAACCCATAATTGCTCTGATGCAATTTAGATTGGTCTATCACTTTTTTTTTTTTTTTTTTTTTTTATTGCTTTATAAGTTATGTTTTAATTTTATTAGACTTCACGTAAAAAATTAAAAATCAATGGCCTATTAAATATATGTTACGATACAAATTGAAGAAAAGGAATGATTTTTTTTTTAACTTGGCCATGAACATGTCAGATGGAAATTGAACATTTAAGCTTTTTACCTAGCCATATATATATTAAAAGGCCACTTTTGTTTAATCAGAATTTATGGTCAGTTAAAATGACAAATACTAGATTCTTTCTTTTTGTAAACAATTTTATTGCTCTGAAATTTGTGTTTAACACAAAATCAGTCTATCATCATGGTCATATTTTTGCATTCAGTCAACTTTTAGAAAATTCAGATCAAGAATTGTATTTGTTTAACAGATGTTTTTTCTTCACAGATTGCCCTTCAACCTGCTGGACAGCAGCTGTTCCATCCAGGAGCTGGTGCTTATCCCCAGCAGTACCTGTACCTTCAGCCACAGGCTCACTCAGCCTACAATGTCCCTCTTATGATCATCCCCTCCTCTCTCCTTCAACAAGACCTCGTCTATCCTGGGTTGACCAAACTGAGGACTTCCATAGCCCCTGCTCCAGCAGCAGCTCCCGCACCCCAAAACTTTCTTGCAGCGCAGCCACAGCTTCCTCTCACTGGACAGAAGTTCAGGCCTTCTCCTCAGGTCAGTAATTTTCTCAAGTACTAATCTTTTGGAATATAAAAGCTAACTATACTAGTATTACAGAAAAAAAAAAAAAACAGTGAAAGAATTATAGACCATATACTACTTAGTTCTGCTAACTCAGCTGGCTTCTTCCAAGAAATAATCTCAACCTTCCTTCACCATCACCATCACCAGCAGTTAAAATAACCAGCATACAATAATTCATTGACTAGAGTCTTTACTTTGTCCTTCTACATCCTTCTTTAGTTCCAATTTTGTCTTAAGCTTTAAGTTTAGTAGTCTTACTTAGTAACTACAAAAAAAATCTGTCAACAAAACTCACTAGTCTAAATTTTTCAGAATACCAATCACCACCCTAAGAAAAACTAAATCGTATTCTCTCAATTTATTGTCTTACATAAATTCTGATAGCTTGCAGCTCCAACCACTGGTCAATATTGAAGGATGTCAGTTTACTTACCATAAGATTAAATCCTACAGTTTTTATTACTAGTGTAATGTTTAAACATTTAGTTGTCTTTTATTCTTATTTTCTTGTAACTTGCTTGCCATGATTTGTTATAAGCAAGATAGTTCACATAGGACGAAAACTAAGAAAACCAAACATTTAAAGCTTGTGTGCACATTTAAAAGGCTAAAACTCCAGATAGATAAGTAGAACTGTTTGAACATAACTTTCAGTCTTAAATCTCTTTAAATTAAAGTTGAACAGTTTATATAAATATATATATACCTTCTCTAAATTGCCCGAGTGCCAAAATTGTCTATAACTTTGTTTATTAAGATTTTCTTTTTAACCCCAGCATAAACGTTAGTAAAATTTTCTCATGGCCATTGGTCATTTCAACTATTTTTGAACATTAAAAAAACATTAATATTTCATCGGTCACAAATAACAAAAACAATGTACCATAATTGCAATAAGAAATAATTGCCCTAAAAAATGCAAGAATTTAATCATACATAATATATTAGAAAAAATGTATGTTTTTTTCTTAAAGTGGAATTTAGAATGAAATTAAATCTTTTATTATTATTATTTCAAGAACTAAATTTATTTTAGAAAGACCCCATCTAGAAAAAAAAACAAACAAAAAACTTATTTTTCACTAATGCTGATAGCCCTTTAAAAAATAATGAAATTGTTGATTGCAGATTCAGTATCCTAGTCCCTACAGCAGCCAGGTCTACCAACAGAAGTTTGCAAGTGGAGTCAAATCTACCCCAGCTCCATCAGTGAAGGATAATTACTCCCAGAATCAAGGATTCAATTTCAAGCTCCAATAGGAGTAGCCAAGCTAGTCAGGTTTCTTTCTTACCATCCTTCTCCCAAAAAGTCATCTTTTGTAAATATTTTTTTATGGTCTCAATAGTTAATATTTTTTGTATTTTTTTATTAAAAAATGTAATAAAAAGGGCAGAATTATGTCTTTTTAAGTAATTATTTGTATTGATTTGTTCCCTATTCCACTATTGTTAGGACTAAAAAATGCTGATTCCTAATCATTTATTTTCATAAATCTAAAAATGCTAATTTTTATAATTTGCATCAATGAAATTTCCATTTATTATATTCCGAATTGATAGGAACTTAATAAATTGGAAAACCATCTTTCAGCTATGAATGATAGATTTTAGAACAAAAAGCACTTGTTAGAAGAAAAAATCCCAGAGGATTTCTGGTGAACACCCTATTTTAATTGGAAATATTCTTCATTGAATAAGAAAAAATTAAATGGCCAGAATGATGTACTGATTAAGCATCTTCTCTAATGAGCTGTGGTTCAAGAATAAATGTATCCCTAACATGTATTTCCAACCTGAGCCTATATGACCTGTTGCAGGACTGGAATGAGTTTTATGATCAATTATTCATTAAAATGACAAAAACTCCAGATGGATAGGTGGAACTGTAAAGTTGTTAGATCATTCTAAACTTTCAAGCATTAAATGAAATACCCTTAGAGGTGATAGATCAATCTCAAATGAAATTAGTTATTTTATCAGAATATCTGAATGAATTAGACACTTTGACTGAATGGATAAAATCTAAATTTCAAATATAAAATTCTATATATTTTAGAATTAGAATATATAGCCCTGAAGAAGCCATCACATGATGTGCGAAAGCTCGGCAAATAACACCAATTTGACACGGTCCAACCCGGAAGAAGAAACGGTAAAAACTTGGTATCATGTCACTTAGGGTTTAAGGCGTGGGGTTCGCCCGTTGCATCGAAAATACTTTTATTCCAGAAAACAGGGCGGGACTCGAACACTGATAGTCTGACTGGGGAGTCCCAGTAGGATCCATTAGGTTGCACCGGCAAAATTTGGTTTTTTGCAATATGTTAGGTTTTTCTAAGGCGCTGAAAACATCTTTTGATGGAGCTTCCCTAAAAATCTCCATGGTAAAATTTCGAACATTAAAACTCATCTTAATATTTTCTTCTAAGAAAATCCATTATTTAGGTATGTTAACTAAAAAAAAGTAAATAAATAATAGTGTCCTGTCGTGTTATCAGGATATAAATGCGCTCAGACCATCCCTTGATCTTCTTTTCAAGTGTAAAAGAAAACATACAAATTCTCGTGCATAAAATATTTACGTCATACGAGCAATCTCAATAACTACATTTCTTTCAGAAAATTCACCGAAGTGACCTGGACATCATATCGTAGCTTCACGCTGAGTATTTCCTTTAACGAGACGTTAGATTTGCGGAATGAGACTCCTTTTTTTTTTCTTCTTCCCCCCAGTCAGAGATCCATGATAGTAGAAAGCCAAGGAAAACCAGACTTGTAATACCTGAGCGGCCAGAACTACAAAAAACAGGACATGTAAGTGAAAGAATGTTTGGATTACGCAAGTGGCGAATGTAGTGCTGCGATCCGAGGCAACGTGATGCGGATGGAAACTGTAAGTCATAAGTGACGAGGAGGACGAAAGAAATGTTAATTTGGCAAAAACCGGAGTCCTGATTCCCTTCGCTTTGGGGGAGAAAGTTCAGTCCCACAGGATCTGCCCAGACCGGCCGTTGAATCCAGTCTGAGGTCAAACTATATCTTCTGTACTAAACTAATTCAGATAATAAATTTGTGAAATTTCCAATGACAATTTCCTTAAGATCTATCTATCAATGCAGATGGAACATATAGTGTCCTCCAGACCAAATTGTCAATAGAATATGTTGCCAATTTTTATAAACCCTATTTTTATCACTACAACATAATAATAAATTATCAAACTAAAGTATTAACTCCTCTAAACAGGAATAACAAAGCACTATTATTCGCCATGTACATTTCTTTTCCTTTGAGTAAAATCGTAAATAACATATGATAATATGAACTTGATAATATAAAAAAACGTTTATATTACATATTAAAGTACATAAGATGTTTAATAAAATAATTATAATAAGTGTATTTATTTAAATGCAAAACGTGAAATATTAAGTTAACTTAAGAGTTAATATTAACTTACCAGCTTTTATTCAGTTTTAATACAGTTTCTTGGGAGAGATTAAACTTGAAAAAGCATTAATAACTGAATATTAGTGTGAAATGATAAATGTGTGAAAATGAGAGTTCTTATAATATAATTAC
>KZ808500.1:171236-205397 GCA_000696205.2 Oncopeltus fasciatus | reverse complement strand
AAGAAGAAGAAAAGTCCGCATGTAAGAGCTATGTAAACTAAGTGAAATATTCAGTTTTGCAGGTCTTGGACTTTTCATGCTATATTTTCCATTAAATTATATAGTATGTCGTTTACTTTTAAACAAGCCTGTTTTGAGTTTCATTATAAAAAAAAAAAAAATATTGCACAGTCTGCAGTGGAAAGTTTTTTTGTTTTTTTTGCACTTATTCCCTTTTTCCTTTTCGTCTGATATCGTCCAATAACGAAATAAATTTCTCTCGTGTCATTTAAAAGGGAAATTGCGAAATTTCATTAAGAAAAACAAGTAAAAAACCCCTATTTTAATTATTCAATATGACTGTATACGACGTAAAATGTTTATTTAGTCTCTAAAGTAATCTTTGCGAAATTCAATTACTATTAAGTAAATGTTACGGTTGCAAAAAAAAAAAAAAAAAAAATTAGTTGCACCTGGCATTTCAAGTACCTACCATATACTCGATTTTGTCTGTAAAAAATTACATTACATCTAAAAGAGCAAAAAGAGATGTATGAAGCTGAATGAATAAAACCTACTAATTGCAACATGCTGGCCGAGAACTAAAAAAAAAAAAGTTCAGGTGCACCTGATTGAATAAACTTCTATTCGCTTAATTTCACAGCAAAACTCCTGAAATATATATTTTAAAAAAATACGCCTATGTTACTTTTTATTACTCGAAATTAAATATTACAAGCAATGGAAAAAAAAAACAACTTTTTTTTTGCTCTCACAAGGCATATCGAGTTCTCTTACATTCCTGTCCTTCCCATTTTTCCCAATAACGAACTATTACCATGGATCTCTCATGAAAACAACCTGAATAACTAAATTCCTCTTTAAATCATTTTAAAAAAAATACCAAATGTTATTTTAAAAGAAAACTACTTAAATTAAATTAAGATTATAACAATAAATAATTCCACCTTTTTTATTTTGAGGAAAGACTAACCACTGTCCAGGGTTTTGACCACGATAGATTTCGCACATTGATCCACTTTTCGTAATAAATTGCTTCTAAAAATTTTCAATTTTTTTTTCGTTTCAGCAGTTTCAGTTTTTTTTTGTTGTTTTTTTCGGGCGTGTTAGTCTTCAGGCCATTATTGTCAGTGAAATTGTTATGCTGTACCACAAAAGCAGTCCTCTGTGGAAAGACTGCAACGAGTTACGTCAAACAGAAACTGCTTTCTTTTGATAAGAAGTGATAACTCCCAGTCACTCTCAGCGCACATACTCACACTGAATCTAAGTCCAAGGTGTCCAGCGATACAGGAAAAAAGCCACGGGGCCCAACCATTGCCAACCGGCCCCAGTCAAGGAGAGAAAGTAAATACAAATAATTTATTTATTACTTTTATTTAGTCAACAATTAAGAAGCATAATACATTTTTTTTTATTATCTCTTAAATATAATATGATTTTTTTTCAATTCGATTTAATGAACTCTTTATAATTTTATAAATAAAAAAAAATTCATTCTAGAGGGTTTCATGATTAGAATATATCAGAGCCCTTGGGCGGCCGGCCAAATCCCACAACCAGATGGTGGTGCCAAGAGACCGTTCTTTTTTTCCGACGATGCTAGATCTTATGTGAGCAGATTTCTGTTGGAAGTATGTAAGTGCCTGCGCCGTCTGGAGGTACCGGGGTCATAGTCGCAGGCAGAGTGCAAGCCAAAGCCACGTCCATGTCAGGTACCAAGAGACCGCTCTCTTTTTCCGACGATGTTAGATCTTATGTGAGCAGACTTCTGTTGGAAGTATGCAAGTGCCTGCGCCGTCTGGAGATACCGGAGTCTCAGTCGCCGCAGAGTGCAAGCCGAAGCTACGACCTTGTCGGGTACCAAGAGACCGCTCTCTTTTTCCGACGATGCTAGATCTTATGTGAGCAGACTTCTGTTGTAAGTATGTAAGTGCCTGCGCCGTCTGAAGGTACCGGGGTCATAGTCGCCGCAGAGTGCAGGCCGAAGCTACGACCTTGTCAGGTACCAAGAGCAAATTCGATGAGAGCCCACCGGTAACACACTACTAAATCTTGCCACTCAATTTCCGGCCTTTAATGTACTTAAATAGATGAGGAAAAATATCTAATTTATCAGCAATGATTTGGTGGCATATATGTCTGTAGGTGTCATTTATGTCATTTTTCCCTCTTGATTTCTCATATGTGTGATATGGTACTCCAAAAAAACAAGCTTATCTTTAACAAACGTCCCGCTGATTTCACACTGCCAGGGATCTTCTCTTGTGAAATGATGGGATTGAGTTATAAGAGTGTGTCCAATTCAAGTACCGTTAAATCATCAATTATTTAGATTTTACATTTAAATGCCTTACAATGGTTTGTATTTGTCAAGCCAGTTTGAGATCCACTTATCTTTTATTTACCTCTATGTTGCTTGGTGTTTACGGACCGTGTGCTTTTCCAGGTTAAAGCTCAGTTTTTGTGATTTTTTTTTTAGTCTCTCTATCCCAGAGTCCCAGAATGCCCAGGATTTCATTAAAAGTAAATTGCAATTTTAGTTTTCCTGAGATGTGATTCTCCTACAATAATTTCGATGGCAAGAGGTTCCTTGAATTGCATTTTGAGGATGGACTGTAAGGCTCAAATTAAATCTGTGAAGATAACGATAGCATATGAATGTGGAGCTAACACCTGCGATGATTGCAACGTGCTAAAAATGGAGTTATGCATATAAAAAATGAAGGATTTAGCTTAAAAAAAACATGTTATCTTCAATCGCCATTGAAATCAGGAACAATTCCATTCTTCAATTTCTTTATCTCTAAAATTACTGGCATAACAGGATACTGACTGCTGAATTTCATTTTAAACTTATTTTTGGAAACAATATTATACTGTAATTATTTATACTTTTAAATATTTAGATGTATATTTATAATTAAAACTATATTTATGTGATTGAGTAAGTTGTGTGTTCTCTTTCTAAAAGTCATTATTAACCGGATTCGACAGGAATGCCCCGTCGTGATTCTCTATCTAACATTGATAGATAATTTTGAGGCTGGGAAAAATTACAAACATGCTTCTACGATCCCGTAAGCTTGGATTTTTAATCCAATCGTGGGCCTTCCTGTTAACTTTTTGATCGAAGAATACCTTAATATATCTGATGATTTTGTGATTGGTTAATGGTGTCTCATTTATAGCTGACGGAGGAGAGTTTAGCATTATTGTGGAAACTATATGTACCAGGTCGAGGTGACTGATTTAGTAATTTTTTTGGTTTTTTTTTATAGTTTTCAAGGTATCTTTATAATGGTTTCTTAAATAATATCTTAAATAATAATAATATAATATTTAGAAGAGCAAATCAATTAAAAGAATTTCGTTTCTATTACAACTTATGGAATAATTTATTTAGAGCCAAGTAAAATGGTATGAGGCTCAATCCACCGCCTTAAGGGACCTACTTCTCTTGGACATAGTTTATGAAATATTTGAACTAATTTTAGTACAGTATTTTCAATTACTCAGAATATTTTGATAAACATAAAGCAATATATCTGAATCTCCTTCTATTGCTATTTTTTTAGTGTTACCTCTTCTATATATGAACAAATACCTTTTTTATATTATAAAAACACCTGCAATGTTTCTTTATGATCGGTGGCTTCGTGAATATTGCTGTTTCATTTTCAGTAGATAGTTTTATGTACTTATTTTTTTCTTATTGTTACTATTAAATAAACTAATGTTTAGCTACCAAGTACCATGTCAGTATTTCTTCCATCAGTGCTCAAAGCGAGGATGATGGAAAGGTTACGCGATAATTCACATTTCGTTTTGAAGCCATCCTTTTTTGAATTGGTATACCACTTAAATGTCTCTTCATTTCAAAAAAAATTCTTGTTCTATATGTAAATAAAGCGCCAATGGGGATCCGTTCGGGTCATGCAATCTTGGCACTGCGGGTTCAAATCTCGCCCTGGACAAGATTTTGTCGCTAAATTGAAGCTTCTCCTGAGCCATTGACGTAAAGAATGGAGTGGTAACCTGAAAATTTAATGTTTTATTTTATTTTTCCGCAAAGGAAGATTGTTTGGGGGAAATGTGATATATTTTAACTATATTTATTTGAACAAAATGCTTTTCCCAGCTCTCTGAAATAACACATCCTCAAAGAGGGTTATTAAAAAAATCGACGTTGGGTATGGGACGAGGCCTAGATAAGGAGTTTTAAGAAAGTGAAAGAACTTTTGTCAACAGCGCCAATATTAGCATTCCTGGATCCTCAATAAGCCTAAAAGGCTAGCTGCGAACGCAAGTTTAGCAGGGCTTAATGCAGTACTGGAACAACTTGAGGGCGAAGTCTGGAAGCCAGTTTAGTTTTGACCATAACAGAGTGGGTACTCAAACCTTGAACAGGGGGGATTAGGCATAGTCTGCCGTGTGAAAAATTTCAAGAACACCTTCTAGGTGGACAATTTAAAATATTAACAGACCATGAACCATTTGTCTCAATTTTGGGGGGGGGGAAACCTTTAGAAGATGTTACACCTAGTCTATAAATATTAAAATTAAGGATAGCGCCGTTTCGGTATGATATAGAGTTTTTAGCAGGTAAGGATTTTTCGTTCTTTTCCCAAATTTCTCTTGTTTGCAGTAATATTAATCAATCGTACGAGGTGGAAACATACTTAAACACGGTATTCCGCCCGAAGGTTAACGATTTATAAGTAGAAAAATCGAGAAAAAAGCTCAAGAGGATAATGAGTTTACACCTGTAGTGTTTAAACATGTAATTAGAGGCTAGCCAGATAAAATTGGTGATAAAGTTCAGCCCTTCGTGTGGTTGAAGGATCAATATGAGAATGGAAGTCTTCTCTTTTACAAATGCTGGAGTATGGTACCCGTAGACTCATGAAGAAAAATGCTATAGATAATAGAAAAATGCAGGGTGTCCTTGCTATAAGAAGAATGGATATCAAGCTCATTAACCTAATACCACCGAAGACACCGACCAACCCTCAGCAAGTTTTAGCGGCTGACAAAAGTCTTGACTAAACTCTTCATGTTTAGTGATTGGAGATTTCTTCTCTAAAGACATAGACAGAAGTAAGATGAATTCGCTAACAACCAAGAGTACAATAGCATACAACAAGAGCCAATTCACGACCTTTGGAGTTGAGGTGTGATAAACCATGCAAGTTTTGAAATGCAGGTGTTTGAAAAAAATATGGGATTCCGGATCGTTTTCTGAAGTCCAAGAAACCTTCAATCGAACGGATTTGTGTTGTTAATTGTGTAACGTATTGTAGCCAGTGGGGACAGGGTGCTGGAATAAGACCTACAGAACAACCACCTTAGACACTGGAGCAACTCCAGCAGAGATGCTGATGGGCAGAAGGATCAGAAACCGATTACCTACAACTGAAGGGATTACCTACAATTCAACATAATTGGTCACACCTCCGATCTGCCCAAGATCGAGTGGCAGGAGGAAAAGGGAAAGAAGATAAAGAGGACTTTTGATTCCAGACACAAACTTCGAATGTCCAAGGACCCATGATAGAAAATAATTTAGAAGGGTTTTTGAGAAGTGTCAAGAGGCCCCAAGACGTTAGCTAATCAAGACGGATTCTGGTGCTCAGCTTGTCAGGAATCCGAAAGTACTGGTACATACAAGGAAAGAGAACGCTTCGAAGGGGACATGTTTGGGTAAAATTTGATAATTTGAACTACCTTCAAATTTAACACATGAATTTATTTGAATTTCTTAAAATAAGTCAGTATGGTTGTTTATACTCTTAGGAAGTTGCTTTCAGTAAATAATATTAAGTTAATAACGTGTTGAAGACCTGGAAGACAAAATTCACTCTGTGGCACGAAGCCTACCAAAGATTTTGAATAGTACTGATACATGTGTGATCTGAAACTGTATTAGCTCTTATTCTAAGACAGAGGACATGTGAGGGGCTCTAACAAAACAAAAATACCAAACAAAGGTTCCCGTTCCCTTATTCTTTTTGTCGGTTTGGTTTTTGCTAAATACTTGGGTCTGAGAAGACAATGATTAAAAGAAATTGATCGATGTTTTGTGTAATAACTAATTTCTATTAGCTACAATTATCTTCGGACTGATCTAGTTGTAATATTGCTTTATGTGTGTATTATATTTGATTCGGTTGTGTTTACCTTTGGTAACTTGTCTATGATAGTATATAGACTAAAGCTTATTGTTCCAATTCTATCTAAGTGGAATGGTTTTGAAGCGGGGTATAATGTGACTAAATTCTAACGGTTTTTGTTGAGTAGGTTGATTTGACTTTGCGTGTATGCACGAACGGCTAAAAGTCGTATCCTGCTACCAAAACAGGGGCATCCTTAGGACAAATTTGTCAAACTGGAAGTAAGCAAGGCAGCTCAACAAATAGGTTGTGTTTTAGAAGAAAAAAAAAAAAGGAAAAAAAAAAAAAGGTTTAAAGGGGTGAGAAGATGGCCTCCAGTAAAGTCCTCATTGTTTTGAAACTCTACAACATATTGGCGCATTTTATCCACCAATAAAATTTGATATAATAAATATTTTGAGAAATTGAAATTTATTCTCAAGCTATAAGTAGTCCTGTTTAAATTGTAGAGTGGAAATAATTTTTACCTCATTTTTTATGCAGCGGGAAATGAAATGAGTATTATGTACACATTTGATAAACAGAATGAGTTGGTTTATGGCACAATAGTAAAATTCTATTTCGCACAAAGTATATTGACAAATACCGAATTCAATCATTTATTTATTATCTTTCAAAATTTTGTGTCAATAGGACATCGATCAAAATAAATCAGCTATATTATCAAGTATGTCAATCAAACAGCCGCTTTTATCTTCTAGAAATACATTTTCTTGTACCTTATCGCTCATTCGACATTGTATAGAACAAAGACTGTAGATTGTAGTATAATTAAGCAAAGTTCAAAATTGTTATCAATATATTTTTAATTTTAATAGGTAAGGTATAGTATTCATAAAATTATGTGTTTGTTTGTGCGCGCGAATACTCTATCGCTATAGGCTAAATCACGAGAAAACTTAAATCCTCCGAAAGAAAAAGAGTTTTAAGGTTACTATATATATATAGAATACTTATCCTATTCTTATATAATATATTATGCAGTATACATTTCACATTTAAGATTATCATAATAGCGGGANATGAGTAGATATATATAATATCTTCGCTGTTTTTGTGTTACAAAAGTATATAGAGTAAAATAAGTGAAAAATATAATTTTCTAACGTTTATGGTCTAATATATTTTTACCAAAAACGCATATTAAAGAAGAAGTTTACGAATTTCACGAAGGGTGAGCGCTGCCATTTTAATATTTTCGGTCAGCCTAACCCAAATTTTAGTAAAGTTAATTTTTACTCTTTTTGATCACTATTGCTCCTTAACTAAATTTCGATATTGTCTCTTTTACTCGTGTCTATTTCTTATGAAGTATGGGATTTGTGATTACCCATATATAAGTATAGATTTCGTAGTTCTTCAATTACGTTGAAATTGAAAATTGTTCATATTAATTTCCTCTTTAAACCAGCACAAGTAGCATTCGGCATTTGAATGTCTTTGAAACAAATGATTCTATGCATAGTGATATCTGCTACTCGTAACATTATTATAATTTTGAAGGTAACTCCTGAACTGGAATTTTTGTTATCCATTTTTTTTTCCTTATCAATCATATAAAAATATTTGAATTGTGTAGATGCTAGATAAGAAGCGGACAGTAATATTTTATTTTTAGAGAGGTTATATAAATAGAAGTGTATTTTTCTTCAAATTTAACAATGTAATTTTGAAACCAACAGGTTAAGATAAGTATTGATAAGAGAAAAGTGAAACAATAAAAAATTTGTAAGCAAAAGAAAAATTGTTTCAACACAAAATCTCACAATTATACACTTTTGCACATCACAAAACGTAATTTCAGTTTAGGATGAGAATGAATAATTTCTACTATCGGTATTCACCTTAACTACTTGGCAAACCTTCCTTGTTCAATAATGATTTTAGTCGTGGTATTTAAATATTATACAAGGAATGCAAGTGAGCCAAAAAAAAAATCTACCTCAACCAGGCCTGGAAAGCAGGACTCTCGGGTTCGAGTCCCTGCTGAGCTAGTAATATTTTTTTCTGCTTCTCATGAATTTCTTCCTTGTTAAAATTTCACTTAGTAAAATCAACCATTTTATTTCTTCTTGTACCATTTTTTTCATCCTTTTTTTTGGGGCAATAAAGATCCTCGTTGTTGACAGTGAAAAAGTGGAAACATAAGTCCACATATCTCCTCGAAAATTTTGTAAGCTGGTCTGTTCATAATGATAATTCATTGACAAGTATTTATAATAAAATATCTGGCTTGTTAGACAATTGTTATTGTCTCCACGTAAACAACAGCAAAACATTCCAGCAACTCAACCTCCATTATTCATTTAAGGCTAAGCGTCGTAGGGGATTCCTTCGTAGCTTTTCGTTCGTAGCTAACACTTGCTGTGTTTGCCTTCTTACGAGTAGAGCCAGCTGAAACAAACACGTCTTCTTTCAGGAATGGGAGTGGGGGGCAGGGGGAACCACTCGCTCGCCTCAAGGCTATAATATGAATTTTTAATATAATCCAGAAGTTCTGAGCGGGCTCAAGGATATCCGGCCGTTTGTAAGGCGGTACCTACAGAATTCCAAAGCCGCTTGCTTTTTCCACCTCAATTCTAGAATCTCTTTCCTCTCTCAACTATACCGTTTGCTTAAGGAGCTAATGAGTTTTTCTGGTTTTACCATTCTTATTGACAATACCATTCTTATTAATAGTCAGTCATGGAAATGTGAACTTAGGGACAGGACGTCCTCTCTCATCTACATGATATCCCTGATGATGGCTTACAATGTAAGCCGAAACGTTGGCAGATAATCCTTTATTAAAAAATACATTTTTAAATTTGTGTTTTTTTTTGGATCTACCTTGACCAAACCCTAACTAAAATCATCTTAGTGTAAAATTCTTAATGTATTTACCATTTCATCTTCCGGGTTGGACCGAGTCAAATTGTTGTTATTTGCCGAGCTTTCGCACATCATGTGATGGCTTCTTCAGGGCTGNTCATTGACTAACAATAGTGGCCATTTTGGGACGCATCCTTACCAAAGAGACAGAGTATTTAAATAAAATAGAACACTTTCCTTCCGTTTTTATATTTTCAAAATATATCTAGCAGATAGAGAATTGAGTTAGGAAGTCTAATCATTGGAATTTTCATATCAATGACAGTGTTCTATGGGAAACTGGTCTCAGTAGCAATAGATAGGAGGTAGGCATGTTTCAAGAACATATTTATCTATTTAGCTGGCACAGCTGAAAGATGGCATTTGAGAAGAAATTAAGTAATTTTGAAATATCCTTGAAGGTAATAAATTTAAATAAGAAAGCTTAATTCAATACTGGAATAAGGATCAAGTACTCAAAGGATTCAGCACTCCCTGTTGAGATGTTTTAAAAATGAACAGTCTTCTCTTGATTAGGAGAATATTTTGAGAAATTCTTAACCGTAATATATATTTTCATGAATCATCATTCATCAGAAGTTTTTTTTTTTTTTTCCCCCCAATTTATGTTGGAATTCTTGATTCCAATAAATCAATCATGGAATGCATTTTTTTTAAATGTTGTATTTCTCACCTCTGATGAATACTAAAGCACAATAAAATTGGACTGCTCGTCTATACCTTTTTACTCTTTGCCACACTAAAGAAATATACCTAATTCATCAGGAATGTTAATTTAAAATCTCTCTCTCTTGAATACTTCATGGGCAAACTCAGTATTATATGTTTCTGGTCACCCTAAACCCTAATGGATATATATACATATATATATATTTATTTATTTATTTATATTGAAGATAAATTACATTCTGAAAATTTTATTTATTTAAAATTAATTTACAGCTTAAACAGCTTAATTGTAAGCTGTAACCGACCTTCTCTTCGTTGACAACTGTTATATCATTCCATAGATTCTTTTTTTTACAAAAATCCATTAAAAACATTTAACAACTGTTATTTTCTTTTAGTTATATAACTTTGAAATATCATTACAATAATAATAAAAAAATAAGGTGTTAAATTTAAATAAGTGTAAAAATATGTAGCTTTTAATTTTTCGGTTAGAATTCCTTTGTAAGTATATCTTAGAAATAGGCATTTCAAAATTAAGATAAAATATGAGTAGAAATCAGTCAAGGATTCCCTCTTGGGAGCGTAATAAGTAAAACTGATTTGTAAACATTTGTTAAGATGAAATACAACTACATTGTTATTTCATTTGTATCAATAAAAATTCTATATTAAACTCATACCTAAGAGTATATAAAGTGTTCGTTAACTCCTTTAAATCTTCGTAAATAGAAAAAATGAAAGTTATTTATTGATTATGTTAAGGCATAAGGATCGAGAGGCGATAGTAAAACAAACTATATTGTTATTTTTATCATTAATTTGAATAAATAGAACAACAAAAGTATTTTAATTCATGTTTATTTTGTTAGGATACAATATTGATTATAAGTGTTATCTGTTCCTCAAATTGCTCGTAGTTCTAATTAAATTAAATATATTATGTTACGAAGATTTTACGCAATACTGTGGAAAATACAGGGGCTTTCTTTTCAGCCAGAACTGAAAGTCTTAAACTAATATACGGCAGGTATAAATATATATATAATTATATATTCGGGAATTTCAACATTTTATGAAAATTCTCTTTATTCTTTTCATAATTCTTTGCTAGCGAATACATGTCATATTTAAAATTTGTTGTTAATATAACATATGTCATAATATAGAGAACGGTTATCTATTTTAAATTTATTTAATTGAAGTCTATGAACTATTAAAAAAAAGGGAATTTAATATTAGGTATAAATATGTTATTTTTGAATATTTTAAAACACTAACGATATCAGGATTATGTGTAATACATGAGAAATTAACTTTTATTTTTGTTGATCAAAATTAATTTGTTAGTTATTAAGAGGGTAGGGAATAACAATCTATTTTAAGTTATATTTTATAAATATAAGCATTTCAAATTATGATTATTTTATCAAAAATTGATTATTATCAAGTTATAATTATTTGGTCTCAATTTAAGATCTTGACTGAGTTCTACTTACAACTTACAAAAATCGATAGCCGGGACACTTGCAAGGAATACAATTTCCGTCGTGGAAATCTGTCTGCAGCTCCAGCTGGCCAATTGTAATTGTCAATGATCTTGGGCCAAGATTGGCTCATTCCACTGAAGGAGTTCAGGAGTACTACGTCAGAGCTCCGCGTTGTGACCTGTCACCCATTCGTACCCACTGGAAAAGCCAAAGAACGCTTCATTGATAAACGATGACCGGACTCACCCTGAACTTTGTCGGGGTGAGGAAAGCATTTCAGGAAACACCCCGCTAAAACTCTGTTTTCCCACTGCAGAAGAAAAATGTTTTTCCTACCATTTATGAATGTGTTTCTCTCTTTTTCATGTTGTTTCTTATCTTTCTGCAAACAGTGGCCAAGAAGAAGTCCACAAACTTTGATAAAACAAACTCTTTTTAAGTAATTTGTCTCGCTCATATTTCTTTTTCCTCCCTTTTCAAAATGCAATAACGATGACTTTTAGTTATTTCACTATCCCCGTTGTTGATCTTCTTTCAAGTTTTATTGTCCATTACTCTTTGGACAATAAATGTTTTTTTTTTCTCGGTGAATCATTTTTGGAATAGCAAAGGAATATCTTTGCCAATCTATGAATTAAGTTTAGTATTTATTATTAAAAAATAAGTAAGTTGTAAGTCAAAAATTATCAATGGTAGGTTTTAAGTCTACGTGCCAGTTTTCAGTGAATTTCCCTCTTTGGAAGAAGGGGAATACGGATATGGTGCAGATAAAAGCGACTCCTTTGAAGGTCATGGAAACAAGGTAAAAGGTAGATAGGACATACATATGATGGCTGGCTGTTGGAGCAACAAGCGCGAATGTAAACAAACTAAACACTCGAGAAAAAGCCACAAAAGCAAATTTTTATCTTATTTTTTAAGTACTGATCATTAATTAAACAATTTTATATGTTCGAACTCGATTTAAGATACATTAAATGTTTTTTAAACTGTATATTTGGTACATTTTTACTTTACGTTCTTTTAAATGCATGATTTTTATAATTTCTGAGGATATCCTGTAGCTTAAAAAGTAGACGTAAAAGACAAAATCCAACATTATTTTCATATTTGACTCCAAGAATTAGTGAAAAAAAAGTGTCAGATCTAACTCAACAAAAAAATGTGTTCCGCAATGTTGTACATTGTTTTTCTATCTTCATAACTGCCAGGTTTTATAGCGGTGACATATTGTTGTTGCTGGGGGAACTCATCAATTTTAAGTATGGTACTCAGCTAAGTCTCTTACGGCCAATGTACTGCACTAAATTTCCTAAAATGCGATACTGCTGTCATGAAACAGTTCTTTTCGAAACAGCTCAAATATTTTACTTGGGACTAGCGTAAGTCTGACTCTCACAACAAAAAAAAAATCAATCACTGAAACGTTAATTCGTGAAATAAATTACTTGTGAATAAAATATTGAATTAGTTGCCGGGTTACAATATTTTCCACAGTGAATGCTATTTGAAGTCGATTCACTCTAAACTTCTAACTGTCAGAGACAATACTGCAAGGAATTTTATTTATTTGGCCTTAAGGATATTTTTAATAAATATAAATAATTTTAATNAATAATTTTAATTTTTAAAATTTTAAGGAATTAGTATAAAATATAGAATGAAACACTGATTGTGTTCAGAATGTTTTTTAAAGGTACAATTTTATTATTTTCAGTTCTCCTTCTTGATTAACTCCTTTTCATTATTTTCTCACTTCTCTTTATGAAAGTTATTTTGATTATTTAATTAGTATTTTATTTATTATGAATATTGAATGGTGTTTTAATAATTATAGAAAAAGAACTAACATGGTCCATGCAACAACCATGATTTGCGAATGTTTTTATATGGGATGATGATTGATCGTTGGTAATCAGGAGGAGGAGATAAATAAAATAATTTTAGTAGCTCAGAAACCATGGGATAGGATACGCAATTCGTGATTCTCCCTTCGTTAACCCCATAGCCCTGAAGAAGGCCTGAAATTCAGGCCGAAACGTTAGGAGAAATAAAACCATATTGTTTAACCAATTTGTATTTATTTAAAAACAATCCATTGACCGAACCACGACTATTTTCTCCTCTTTTTTGATTTTGTTTCATTTATCAANTATTTCAATAAAATAAATGCTAAGATAAAGGGCATTTCAGACTAATCGTCAACAAAATTACGAATTTTCCCTCACATACTGCTTAATCCTAATATAAACACATACGTTGTATTCAAAATAGTGTGAAATTAATCTATAAATTTATGTAAAATTAAAATAGATTTACACACACATACAATAGGGAAATTGAGTTATTCCTTTACATCCATGAGAGGGCATGGGTTTTTCTTTTTTCTTTACTGTTAAATACAAATTGTTATAATGGTAAAATAGAGTTGTATAGTATAATATATGCAATAGTAGCTTTTGAGAAATAAATGTACCATAAGACAAGGCTGAATTTCTGTGTCAAAATGTTACAAGTAATCACAGAGCCCTCACACGACTCCCTTGAGGGACTCCACCCCTATTGGTATTTGGAAATCAAGGCAAGGGCAGAAGGGCTGTCAGTGTTCTGGGGAAAGTGAGAGATCTTCAAGAAAAATCACACACCTGCCTCGTCGATAATTCCCTCCACTCCGTGATAATTCGTTCATCTCCCGCCGTCGTCCTCTAACGAGATTTGAGGTTCTCTCCAATATTGGAAGCTTTAACTCACTCTTCTTAGTCAACTCTCGACTAGATTCTAACTCTTCCTCCATCCCTGCAAAGTGTCTTCGTAATCCTCGGCGAAATTATGAAGAATCTTATAAATCCGCGGCCACTTTTGAGATTTTCTTATAATAACCATTGTGTGTGGCTTAAGCAAATTTCCTAAATTTTTCTTGGAGATTTCTCGCCCTTCATCAATGACAAGTGTAGAGAGACTTCCTCCCAAAGTGTGACGTTTTCGTTTTTATTTATTATAATAATACATAATACAGTGTGACATTCTCTTCTATATATATATATATACTTTGACGAGGAAGTAAGTAGTAAGTAGAAGTATATACTTCTTCCAATAAGAAGAAGCCTCATGGCCTTCTTTTTCATACATAAATTAAAATCATATAAAAAAATATTTTACTCGTTATTGAGAAAATTAATCCAATTTAGAGTTTCTGGTAAACCCCTTAACCTTCTTAGTTCAGATTTCCTTAATTATTTTTGTTTTGATTAAATTCTAAATAACAATCATTTGTATGTTTACATTAAGTGTATCTAATTAAACCATCTATATTATTTTTGAGCTAATTAAATGTTTTAGTTTAACTCACAGCTTGTCAACAATAACCTCGGTTGTGGAAATCTCATTATTTGGCGGAGCTCTATTTTAAACTTCTTGTAGTTAACACTACTAATTGATGAAGTTTCTGAGTCGGAGGAGTGGATTTCGTTCAAATGTAGTCTCATTATCACTCCCTCTAATTGGGGTGGTTTCTAGTCGTCACTGTTAGTTGGTGTTATTCAGGACTTGAGCGCCTTCAATTACATCTCCATATTGTAGTTCTTGCAAAGGCCTTTGAAATAGGCCATCTAAGGAGATTTTTAGTGGACTGAACCGTTAATATTCTCACACTGTCATATTTCGAGTATGATGAGAGCGTTAGTTTATGCCTGATAATAGATTATTCTTTATTTTTATAATTCGCACATCATGTGATGGCTTCTTCAGGGCTGAATAGAGAATGAGAGCTGTTTTTTAAATCCAGGTGGTATATAAATACCATGTATTATAAACCACCTGGTGTATAAAACATGGTATTTATATACCACCTGGATTTAAAAAACAGCTCTCATTCTCTACTCAGCCCTGAAGAAGCTATCACATGGTGTACGAAAGCTCGGCAACTATCAACAACTTGACACGGTCCAACCCAGAAGAAGAAACGGTAAGTACATCTGACGACCGTCGAAGCCTACGTGAACAATTATTCATACGATACTAGATTCAAAACATTGGTATTTATTATATTATCACTTTTGTTATATTCAATATAAGGCTATATTAAACCATATGTACTGTTGGCTACATAAAAAATGTACTGTTGGTAAAAAAAGCATTATTTAGAAGAGAAAAGTTTAGGTCGTGGCGGGTTTCGAACCTACATTTTCACTGTCCAGATGTGCTGAACTCTACACTACATAGACACAAATCCAGCCGGGCTAGAAACTTCTCCCTAGGGAACTCCTAACCGCCCAGGTGTGCAAATTAATTCACCACAACTGGCTGACAAGGCGGTTAATGCGGACACAGCGGGATCAGGACCCACGTAGTGTTGGTCAGCAAATTTGACTAGTGATCAGAAAACGCTTGTTCGAGGACAGCCTCTTTTGATGAAAACTAAAAATTATTATTTTATGTGGACATCAATTATAATTGAAAAAAAAAAAACATGTTTCACTTATTCCCTAAAGACATATTTTTGGCGCAAAATTTTGTGAATTCCCTACACCCAGTTAATTTATAGAAGCAAATGTGCAAATGAAAATATGTATAGAAGTATGGTATTCCAATTTCTGATACTCCAATTATTTTCCAACGATAGTTTCAAATATGTTATTAATATTCTTAAAAATCTTCTTTATTAAAGCTGTCCTAAAATATTTATAAAAAATAAATTCTGAACTTATATTTTAAGTGTAGAATACTTTATTAATTAATTTATGGATTTATAATGATCTACCAATTTATCAATTTTGTTAGCGTGATAGAATTTAAATTGGATTCAGCTTATGAGAATTATCTTTATATTGATCAGAGGTCAGATTCATACAAGTAGATTCAATTTGAAAATAATTAACAGTTTATATGGCTTCAAGGTTGATTTTTTTTCTATTGCAATAATCAGCCCAAATTAATACCCTATCTCTGAAGCTTAAATGCTAAAATAATTTTATTTTATTTCAATAAAATAAATGCTAAGATAAAGGGCATTTCAGACTAATCGTCAACAAAATTACGAATTTTCCCTCACATACTGCTTAATCCTAATATAAACACATACGTTGTATTCAAAATAGTGTGAAATTAATCTATAAATTTATGTAAAATTAAAATAGTGGCTAGACTTTATTTCTAAGAATGTAAAAAAAGGAATACAGATTTTGCTACATTCAGATACAGTATGGGGGGAAACACGATTCTTTGATAAATTTTGCAGATCACTTGAAATGATAAAAACAAAAATAAAATCAGTCGAAAATTGCGGTACGTCATTTTGACAATACAAGTGCATAACAGTTTTGTCATTATCTATTCCAATAATCCAATTTTATCCTTACTATTGGAATTTGTTTTCCTCCATTGAGATGGCAATATAATTGTACATTTGTAGGAGAGGTGCTTTATTGATTAGAGTAACATGGGTTAAATGTAATATAATTTATCATACAAAAAGTAGGAAGAATCGCTTACTTACTTATCGATTCATAACTAAATATTGTATCTTGGACGTTTAAAACTATATAATATTATGATTTAAACTTTAATTAAATTTAAGTAGGGTGATAGGGTACTCCACAAGAGAGTTTAAAAAAAAAACGAATCTGAGGTTATTTTTATCGCTTAAGAATAGTTCAGTTAAAGTATTAAATCTCCTATGATAAGTAATAAATTATTTATTCTTTATTTAGAATGAGGTCATAAAAAAGGGGACATTACAATGTTTATCTCACTGGTATACTGCGAATAAAAAATAATTACTCTGAGCCAAACTAGAGATAAAACATTCATTAGAGAATTATGGGAATAGCTACAATGGCGGCCGCCTTTAAACGTTCTGCCGAGAACTGACTTAAGGGTTCCAGTCACGCCCGAACCCTCCAACTAGCCAATCACAGCTGTCTACCATCCACCCCCTTCTACAGTCGGTGGGACAATCTGTGGCAAGCGCCCACCTCAATATCTCTCTCCTGAGCAATTTCTCTTCGGCAGCTTGGAGGACATTTTTTTTATTTTTACTTAGGCACTAATTGTACTTAAAGGCAGATATGACTTATGTATGTACCTACATATATAAAAATATATTAANATAGCTATCCCATAGCTATCCCTTAGCTATCCCATAGCTATCCCTTAGCTATCCCATAGCTATCCCTTAGCTATCCCATAGCTATCCCTTAGCTATCCCATAGCTATCCCTTAGCTATCCCATAGCTATCCCTTAGCTATCCCATAGCTATCCCTTAGCTATCCCATAGCTATCCCTTAGCTATCCCATAGCTATCCCTTAGCTATCCCATAGCTATCCCTTAGCTATCCCATAGCTATCCCTTAGCTATCCCATAGCTATCCCTTAGCTATCCCATAGCTATCCCTTAGCTATCCCATAGCTATCCCTTAGCTATCCCATAGCTATCCCTTAGCTATCCCATAGCTATCCCTTAGCTATCCCATAGCTATCCCTTAGCTATCCCATAGCTATCCCTTAGCTATCCCATAGCTATCCCTTAGCTATCCCATAGCTATCCCTTAGCTATCCCATAGCTATCCCTTAGCTATCCCATAGCTATCCCTTAGCTATCCCATAGCTATCCCTTAGCTATCCCATAGCTATCCCTTAGCTATCCCATAGCTATCCCTTAGCTATCCCATAGCTATCCCTTAGCTATCCCATAGCTATCCCTTAGCTATCCCATAGCTATCCCTTAGCTATCCCATAGCTATCCCTTAGCTATCCCATAGCTATCCCTTAGCTATCCCATAGCTATCCCTTAGCTATCCCATAGCTATCCCTTAGCTATCCCATAGCTATCCCTTAGCTATCCCATAGCTATCCCTTAGCTATCCCATAGCTATCCCTTAGCTATCCCATAGCTATCCCTTAGCTATCCCATAGCTATCCCTTAGCTATCCCATAGCTATCCCTTAGCTATCCCATAGCTATCCCTTAGCTATCCCATAGCTATCCCTTAGCTATCCCATAGCTATCCCTTAGCTATCCCATAGCTATCCCTTAGCTATCCCATAGCTATCCCTTAGCTATCCCATAGCTATCCCTTAGCTATCCCATAGCTATCCCTTAGCTATCCCATAGCTATCCCTTAGCTATCCCATAGCTATCCCTTAGCTATCCCATAGCTATCCCTTAGCTATCCCATAGCTATCCCTTAGCTATCCCATAGCTATCCCTTAGCTATCCCATAGCTATCCCTTAGCTATCCCATAGCTATCCCTTAGCTATCCCATAGCTATCCCTTAGCTATCCCATAGCTATCCCTTAGCTATCCCATAGCTATCCCTTAGCTATCCCATAGCTATCCCTTAGCTATCCCATAGCTATCCCTTAGCTATCCCATAGCTATCCCTTAGCTATCCCATAGCTATCCCTTAGCTATCCCATAGCTATCCCTTAGCTATCCCATAGCTATCCCTTAGCTATCCCATAGCTATCCCTTAGCTATCCCATAGCTATCCCTTAGCTATCCCATAGCTATCCCTTAGCTATCCCATAGCTATCCCTTAGCTATCCCATAGCTATCCCTTAGCTATCCCATAGCTATCCCTTAGCTATCCCATAGCTATCCCTTAGCTATCCCATAGCTATCCCTTAGCTATCCCATAGCTATCCCTTAGCTATCCCATAGCTATCCCTTAGCTATCCCATAGCTATCCCTTAGCTATCCCATAGCTATCCCTTAGCTATCCCATAGCTATCCCTTAGCTATCCCATAGCTATCCCTTAGCTATCCCATAGCTATCCCTTAGCTATCCCATAGCTATCCCTTAGCTATCCCATAGCTATCCCTTAGCTATCCCATAGCTATCCCTTAGCTATCCCATAGCTATCCCTTAGCTATCCCATAGCTATCCCTTAGCTATCCCATAGCTATCCCTTAGCTATCCCATAGCTATCCCTTAGCTATCCCATAGCTATCCCTTAGCTATCCCATAGCTATCCCTTAGCTATCCCATAGCTATCCCTTAGCTATCCCATAGCTATCCCTTAGCTATCCCATAGCTATCCCTTAGCTATCCCATAGCTATCCCTTAGCTATCCCATAGCTATCCCTTAGCTATCCCATAGCTATCCCTTAGCTATCCCATAGCTATCCCTTAGCTATCCCATAGCTATCCCTTAGCTATCCCATAGCTATCCCTTAGCTATCCCATAGCTATCCCTTAGCTATCCCATAGCTATCCCTTAGCTATCCCATAGCTATCCCTTAGCTATCCCATAGCTATCCCTTAGCTATCCCATAGCTATCCCTTAGCTATCCCATAGCTATCCCTTAGCTATCCCATAGCTATCCCTTAGCTATCCCATAGCTATCCCTTAGCTATCCCATAGCTATCCCTTAGCTATCCCATAGCTATCCCTTAGCTATCCCATAGCTATCCCTTAGCTATCCCATAGCTATCCCTTAGCTATCCCATAGCTATCCCTTAGCTATCCCATAGCTATCCCTTAGCTATCCCATAGCTATCCCTTAGCTATCCCATAGCTATCCCTTAGCTATCCCATAGCTATCCCTTAGCTATCCCATAGCTATCCCTTAGCTATCCCATAGCTATCCCTTAGCTATCCCATAGCTATCCCTTAGCTATCCCATAGCTATCCCTTAGCTATCCCATAGCTATCCCTTAGCTATCCCATAGCTATCCCTTAGCTATCCCATAGCTATCCCTTAGCTATCCCATAGCTATCCCTTAGCTATCCCATAGCTATCCCTTAGCTATCCCATAGCTATCCCTTAGCTATCCCATAGCTATCCCTTAGCTATCCCATAGCTATCCCTTAGCTATCCCATAGCTATCCCTTAGCTATCCCATAGCTATCCCTTAGCTATCCCATAGCTATCCCTTAGCTATCCCATAGCTATCCCTTAGCTATCCCATAGCTATCCCTTAGCTATCCCATAGCTATCCCTTAGCTATCCCATAGCTATCCCTTAGCTATCCCATAGCTATCCCTTAGCTATCCCATAGCTATCCCTTAGCTATCCCATAGCTATCCCTTAGCTATCCCATAGCTATCCCTTAGCTATCCCATAGCTATCCCTTAGCTATCCCATAGCTATCCCTTAGCTATCCCATAGCTATCCCTTAGCTATCCCATAGCTATCCCTTAGCTATCCCATAGCTATCCCTTAGCTATCCCATAGCTATCCCTTAGCTATCCCATAGCTATCCCTTAGCTATCCCATAGCTATCCCTTAGCTATCCCATAGCTATCCCTTAGCTATCCCATAGCTATCCCTTAGCTATCCCATAGCTATCCCTTAGCTATCCCATAGCTATCCCTTAGCTATCCCATAGCTATCCCTTAGCTATCCCATAGCTATCCCTTAGCTATCCCATAGCTATCCCTTAGCTATCCCATAGCTATCCCTTAGCTATCCCATAGCTATCCCTTAGCTATCCCATAGCTATCCCTTAGCTATCCCATAGCTATCCCTTAGCTATCCCATAGCTATCCCTTAGCTATCCCATAGCTATCCCTTAGCTATCCCATAGCTATCCCTTAGCTATCCCATAGCTATCCCTTAGCTATCCCATAGCTATCCCTTAGCTATCCCATAGCTATCCCTTAGCTATCCCATAGCTATCCCTTAGCTATCCCATAGCTATCCCTTAGCTATCCCATAGCTATCCCTTAGCTATCCCATAGCTATCCCTTAGCTATCCCATAGCTATCCCTTAGCTATCCCATAGCTATCCCTTAGCTATCCCATAGCTATCCCTTAGCTATCCCATAGCTATCCCTTAGCTATCCCATAGCTATCCCTTAGCTATCCCATAGCTATCCCTTAGCTATCCCATAGCTATCCCTTAGCTATCCCATAGCTATCCCTTAGCTATCCCATAGCTATCCCTTAGCTATCCCATAGCTATCCCTTAGCTATCCCATAGCTATCCCTTAGCTATCCCATAGCTATCCCTTAGCTATCCCATAGCTATCCCTTAGCTATCCCATAGCTATCCCTTAGCTATCCCATAGCTATCCCTTAGCTATCCCATAGCTATCCCTTAGCTATCCCATAGCTATCCCTTAGCTATCCCATAGCTATCCCTTAGCTATCCCATAGCTATCCCTTAGCTATCCCATAGCTATCCCTTAGCTATCCCATAGCTATCCCTTAGCTATCCCATAGCTATCCCTTAGCTATCCCATAGCTATCCCTTAGCTATCCCATAGCTATCCCTTAGCTATCCCATAGCTATCCCTTAGCTATCCCATAGCTATCCCTTAGCTATCCCATAGCTATCCCTTAGCTATCCCATAGCTATCCCTTAGCTATCCCATAGCTATCCCTTAGCTATCCCATAGCTATCCCTTAGCTATCCCATAGCTATCCCTTAGCTATCCCATAGCTATCCCTTAGCTATCCCATAGCTATCCCTTAGCTATCCCATAGCTATCCCTTAGCTATCCCATAGCTATCCCTTAGCTATCCCATAGCTATCCCTTAGCTATCCCATAGCTATCCCTTAGCTATCCCATAGCTATCCCTTAGCTATCCCATAGCTATCCCTTAGCTATCCCATAGCTATCCCTTAGCTATCCCATAGCTATCCCTTAGCTATCCCATAGCTATCCCTTAGCTATCCCATAGCTATCCCTTAGCTATCCCATAGCTATCCCTTAGCTATCCCATAGCTATCCCTTAGCTATCCCATAGCTATCCCTTAGCTATCCCATAGCTATCCCTTAGCTATCCCATAGCTATCCCTTAGCTATCCCATAGCTATCCCTTAGCTATCCCATAGCTATCCCTTAGCTATCCCATAGCTATCCCTTAGCTATCCCATAGCTATCCCTTAGCTATCCCATAGCTATCCCTTAGCTATCCCATAGCTATCCCTTAGCTATCCCATAGCTATCCCTTAGCTATCCCATAGCTATCCCTTAGCTATCCCATAGCTATCCCTTAGCTATCCCATAGCTATCCCTTAGCTATCCCATAGCTATCCCTTAGCTATCCCATAGCTATCCCTTAGCTATCCCATAGCTATCCCTTAGCTATCCCATAGCTATCCCTTAGCTATCCCATAGCTATCCCTTAGCTATCCCATAGCTATCCCATAGCTATTCCTTAGCTATCACATAGCTATCCCATAGCTATCCCTTAGCTATCCCTCAGCTATCCCATCCAGCACGCGATGGACCTGGACAAGACGTACCCTGTACTGCACTGCGCTGATTAGTAGTAAGCTGTGTGACCAAGTAGCTCGCTGCACTTAGCTCTTATTAGTGAAGCTAATTCGAGTACAGCGAACCCCTTTCCACGCGCGCTAACCATCGTCTGTGTTCACGCTCTACCTGCGAGCGGGCTGTGGCGCACATGGGTTCCGTCTCGTATGCTCTCTCGCACATCGATACCGCTAGTGCTTCATCAGTTTCAGCAGACTGCACCGGAGTGGCAGGATGCCATTGATTGAATATCCTAGCTAGGAGAACCAAAAAATAAAAAAAAAATATATATCAAAGGAGATATAAATAAGAGTAAAAGAAGGAATTTAATTTAAAAGTCTGAAGGAGCAATGAGCGTAAAAGGTTTTTTTTTTGTTTGTTTTTTTAATGGCGTGTCAACCTATGGTTATTAACGCCAGGGAGATATTTTTAGAAGCGGGAAGATATTTTCAAGAAGAAGAATTTCTTAGCAATAGGTCATGGTGAGGTCGCATTGTTAATGCGAATAGTTGTTATGTGGATGGACGTAGTAATTTCTTTGTGCTTGGAAACTATGAAATTTATGAGAAAGAAAAAATTGAGAGAGAATTGAATAGGAGTATACTGAAAATTCATCTAGATAAGATTTATTAGCCTGCCCTCTTTCAGAAAGTTCATTACAGAGACGATGACTTTATCGTCATCCAATAGAATTTCGTCTAGAGTTCCATTTAAGTTATAAAACTTCAACTTTTATGACTAAAATAATGCCAGAGATGTAAGAGATTGGCGAAAAAGCTTATTGATAATTCTTTAAAATGATTATTAAAATTAATTTGAATCGTACAGGGAGCTAGAAATTATAATGATTCATCGTACGATTCAAATTAATAATGAAATGTGGGATTACATTACCACAATTATCATTATGATTATTAGGACTATTATGGAACTTTTATAAATGAAAATAGAGATAACACGTTACTGAAACAACAAAACGGGAATAAATTTTAAAGGAAAATATAAAAGTAAAATCTGTGCAAATTAAAGCATTTTAAGACGATAAGAAAATTTAAAAAAAATCTTCTAGAGAAACACAGTTATTTTCTTCTTCAGTTTCGCAAGGGAAGATTTCAGCTTTCCAAAGATGGATAGTCTTGGGTTTGGATTGAATATCAGATAAATGTTATGGATAGTTCAATCCTAGTCTATTTTTTTATTTTAGACAGGGTGATTATTTTTCCCAGTATACCTGGTATCTGGTATAAGTACTGGGTATTTCAACAAATACAGAACATAGAACAAATTTCTTCAAATTATTCAAACGTTTTCAACATTTTAAAAACCATTAGCCCTCCTTCTCAATAAACCTGTAAAACATTTTTCCCAGTTCTAAAGTTACTTATTCCCAATAATACCCTTCCTTTTTTCTTTTGTCCTTTTATTGCCCTCTCTTGCAACAGGCCGCTTTCCCTTTGTACCTTCCGCCTCTTACCTCCCACCCCCACCCTTCCGCCACCCACGGTGTCTGTGGGTAATTTTTGAAAAATTATATTTTCAGGTAAATAATCTAAAAGGTTATTTCCACCACCAATGAATATAGAACTATCATACCTTTTATTATCCGTCTTCATTGGTTTCTGGAAACCATCCTCCGTTGCCAGAAGATGGACAGTGTCCAAAAGCGCTCGCCAACAGAAGATGGTTTGCAGAAACCAATGAAGACGGATAATAGAAGGTATGATAATTATATTTTCTCCTCAGTTATGGATATGTGAACTTAGGGACAGAACGTCATCTCTTGTCTTCATGATAGGCAGCTATGGTCAATTACTGCTTTAATTTATTTAATTTTTTTTAAGAGGTTGTTGTCTGCATGTTTTTTAAATTCTCTTACATAGCTTTGTATATTCACACTATTAATATCACATTAAATTATGTTAATTCTATATTATAATATTGTCGATTATTTTTGTATTCTCGTGACATTGTATTTCTACAGCCCTGAAGATGGCTTACAATGTTAGCCGAAACGTTGGCAGATAATCTTTTTAAAAAATACACTTTTTTTAAATTTGTATTTTTTTTTTTGTACCAACCTTGACCGAACCCCTACTAAAATCATCTAAAAATAGAGATATAATATTTTTATGAGCAACGGGTCATTGATAATTATGAAAAAATAAATGAATGTTAATTTATTAAAACAAATAAAGACACCTGCTATTTATAGCTAACAATCGGAACTATTGTCCTTAATAACTAATAAAAATGTAAATTACTTACAACTAATTAACAGGTATGTGCAAATAAATTAAATATGCTTATTAACATATAGGTCTCGATAGAACTTGGTAATTACTACCACTTATTACTCTGTTACCGGCACTGCAAAAGCCACGATAAGCCCAACGCTCTGAGGCACGTGATCTGCCAAAGAACCTGACACTGTTTATCACTAACTTTACACTGAGATAGAGGCCACTGGCAAGCTGCTATTATGACTCCAAGAAGGGGCGAGGCAGGCCTAGAAAAATCTAACAATAATTTACGCGTAACAGTAATTTCCTCTTCTGAAGCTAAAAATAAGTCTCTATTGGAGCCTTCCTCTCGTCACTTGCTTCCCTAGTCTTTAACAATATTATAAATTTGATTTCAATTCTCTAGCAGACTCACTCTCGCTCTTCCTTCTAGCTCTAGACCTGGTAACTCTTAGTTAACCTCATTCTTCTTTTGGACATGAAAATGTATAAACTGTCAAATAATTCATTTGCTGTCTCTAATAAAACACTGGAAATATCATGTTTTCTCACTTCCCGTGAGGCTTAGATTCATTAATTGTGCAATCAATGTTTATTAAATACGTCAGGTCCTCTTTTCTTAACATTTTTTTTTTCCTTTTGCAAATAAAAATGTTTTTCATACAAGCACACACTTACGGGACACTCAGATAATGTTTATCGCGCAGTTTGAAGTTCTGAAGTGAAGAGAAGTGAGAGTCTAACGATAAATAAAATAAAGTTTAGTGTACATTACGTTAAAGTTTATTTAATTTTGTAACGCACTACAGAATTTTAAGAAGGAAAGTTCTCCTTGGCCACCTTCCCTTCCTTCTTTCGAACTTCCAGAAAGATTTACTGAAGGCCTTGGGAAGGGCCTGCCTTACACAGGGTGACGTACACTTCTTCAGGCCTGATTCATGGGCTGGACTTACCGTCTTCATTGTACAACAGTGCCCTGCGCCATTCTTACACTATTCCAGCGAGGAATCAGCATTGCATTTAGCCACACACTTTTTATTCTTCTCATGAGTAGCAAGCTCTCCCCCATGTAGGCTTTGTTGAATAGAAATTTTGTGTGTTTAGGTAACCTGGTTCAGTTAACTAAACTGGCCGAATACCATTTAAAAATAGATACTTACCTAATTATTAGATGTTTTTTTGGTTGGGTTCGTTCATGGTAGATCCAAAAAAATATAACAACAATTTTTTTTTAAATCGTATTTTTTGAATCTATCTTGACCAAACTCCAACAAAAAACATTTAATAATAATTAAACGAAAAAACTCCTCATTTGATACTTACCTAATTTACTTTGCTTACATTCATCTAGATACTCTAAAGAATCATTAATGTCTTGAGAAACTTTATTAAAGCCATAGTAAATTTTATAATTAATTAATATAATATTAATTAGTTAGAAATAGCACTTTACTATTAATAGAATAATAATGTGCAAATTTATAATGTCTTCAAATTGTTTGTAAATATATAAACTCTTAATATTATAAATAAAAAGTGGTTTGTAAGATAAAAAGTGACCAATGTATATTGGAAATCGGCTGATACAGTTTTTTTAACATCCTTCACCTTTTGAGAGGAGATATTTTTTTAAACAATATTTTCAATTTAATTCACTGGAGAAGAGCGATAATGACAAGAGACTTTATAATAATTACTTAGGGATTTCTATTTGTCCCGGTTTATAATATTTATAAAGAAATTTTTAATATTCATTTGTAAAATTTAATATTTGAATGTTTATGTTCAATTTTTAATTTATTTAACTTTTTTAACAAGGAGAAATTCATATATAGTTTAAATGACCGTCATTAATTTTCAAGATCTATAAAGCGAGATTTTATTAAATTTACTGTCATATAATTAAAATCATCTTAATCGTATCGAAAAAAATTACAGTATCGTAGTTAATGAATATTTTTATTTGAACTTTCCATGTCATTAAAATACCCAACATTTATCCATTTCCTCATCAGGAAAACTACTAATTACAGCTTTTATTGGTTCGATTTTGCTCATTGACGAACTTTCTCTTTAGTTTTGCATTTAAAAGCTTCTTAAGCTTCTTAAAATAAAAAGTAAAAACTATGATCTGCAAAGCTTTGAGAGAAGCAAACACAACATATGTGTCTAATATTTTTATACATAAATTTAATTTTTTTTTTTGGGTAAACCTTGACCAAACCCCAACAAATTCTCTACTAATATTCTCCTTGGTGAGAAACTCTTCATTTGTACTAAAGTTCAATGTTTGCAGTAAATTTGATAATGACCCCCAATCGGAGATATATAGGTACGTCTCCTAAAGTCCACGATAAGAATGGGATATAATTGAATTTTAATCTAGCGAGAGAATCTTAAATCGAGGAGAAAGTTTAAGTGACCCCGCGATAAACAGGGACCCAGGGAAATCCCATTAAACCTCTGTGTTCCAGCAGCAGTTTTTGATTAAGACTCTTTAGTTTTCCCCAACCCAGCCTTAGTTCGGCTAGAAGGGGAAAAAAAAAATTAAAATTAATTCTCCAATTAAACTTGGCCCAAGTGGTGGAGAGAACTCTTCAGTAGTCCATTCTATATAATGAGACTCTCAGTGGAGGGCAGCTGGTTTGAGCGAGATGGGTAGAGGGCCAGATACACCCCCTGAATTCTAACTTAACGGGGGTAAGGAAGAAATTAAGAAGTATTTCTTCACGATGTAAATTTTTAAAAACGCTTGAAGGATAGAGTCGTGTCTTTCTTCATCATGCCTCTCTCATTCTTAATTTCTTGGAACGATTCGAATTTTGAGTTAGTTAACCACTTCAAAGAACAGTTCACGTTAGACAAATAAATCTTTTTTTAGCAAATTTTTGAATGAGTTAGTTAATGGCAGTACCCGGTTCGGATGAATGGGTTGGAGAGGGATTAAGTGGGAAACGAAAGTTTAAAATCCTAATCTCTTGGCAACCGTTGCAAAAAAAAAAAAAATGTCGATGTAAAATGAAATTTTGTAGTATTTATTGAAAATATGACCTACTATTTTACAGTTCATGACATGATGGAAGGAGGTTTTATACTTATGATGAAAGAAGAAAGGTCCTGACCATCGTGATGCCTAATATTTATTTTCTTTAAAAACACTCCTATGGGTTCCATCACACACAGGTATAAGGGGGAACGAAATGGCTGATAAAGCAGCTAAAGAAGCAGCCCTTAAGGACACTCCACCCACAAATATTATGGAATCCAGAGATGTCAAGACATGGCTTAAAAGGAAAACTTATCTGGACTGGGACACTCTGTGGAAATCCGAATCGACCAATAATAAACTCCGAAGAATCAAGGACACCACCAAGGAGTGGTCCACATCGAACCGGGAGAACAGAAGGGAAGAAGTCGTATTAGCCAGACTTAGAATAGATCACACGAATCTTACGTCCATCTAATCACCAAAGATCAACCGCCAATATGCCCTAAATGTAGCTCTCAAATGAGCGTTCAACATATCATCGAGGAATGCCCATATTACTCTAATTTATTCACATGCGAAAATCTCCCAAGACAACTGTCGGCATCACTGGTAAACCCTAAGTCCAATGTAGCCAAACTTATGTGCATTTTAAGAAAAACAGGCTTATATGGAAAAATTTAATCCCCCCCCCAATACAAAAAAAAAATATTTATTTTGTTGTTGTTTTTTTTGTTTGAAGTTTTATTGTAGTACTCACTATAGAAATCTAATTGTACCATATTGTTAAAATTGTTGTCTATTGTTTCTAATTTAATTGTTAATTTACAATTTTAAGCTATATAATTCATATTTCTGTTTTAAAATGGTTTTATACCTATATTTATGTGTACGAATATAACTTGCACACCAAGTACTATATAATGAAATGTAACCAAGAACTAAAAAACGAAAAACATTTTAAAAAATGGATAACAGATTAACCCTAGAGAATCCCCAATAGTCAGGGCGTAATAACCACGATGTTGATCGCCCTGTAAACTGATCCTAATCCTTCATTTTCTTTAAAAGTTTTCCTTAGTGAGGAATATCAAGCGTAGTATGTGAGTTTAATCTACGCTTAGAATATTTGATTTTACTGAAAATAGGAAAACTTCTATTTCAGCAATCGAAGTTAAATTTCGTATCCTCCAATTACTTGTTATAGTTTGTCTTGTTACTATTAATGATTTAAGCTAAATCCCAACTCTACATCGAATCTTTTTGGTAAATAAAATACAGTTTTGTTTTTTTGTTTTTTTTTTGTGGGGGGGGGGGGTCGGAACTGAAGTTTGAAAGCAAGCTTTTTTCTACCATTCCACCCTCTCTTGTTTGCACCTTCGGTCCAACTGTCTGGCAGTAGCACTTAGTGCCCAGGTTCATGAGCTGTTCTAACTCGGTATGAGGAAAGAAAGACGATGGTGTAACACCTCTTTGAGTAGCCAGGACCAGCTGAGTCAACTTATGTTAACTGTTGGGTTCACGTTAAAAGGCAACGGTGGTTTTACATCTAAAGAGTTCCGGCATCCATATTTGGTGCCACTACCACTGGACACAGTTCAAGTTATCTTATAAGGTTAGTCTTGTCAAGAGTATTATCAACTGCTGGCCTTATATTTGGGCAAGCTTCGTGCCTAAGGATGAGTGGGAAGATATGTGCGTCTAGTGAGAAATACTTATTTTATCAATTAATTCCAAATAACATACCGATTGTCTCATAGGCTTCTTCAATTCCCGACTATAAATGATTGAAAACGTCCTAGTGGGAGCAAACAATTAGGAATACCCCATTTGACCTCTAAAGAGACCTTCTGAAAATTAATATCATTATGCACTACTATAGTTGGACTGACACTAAGTACATGTAATATGATAAAGTGAAGAACAAGTATGTAAAGTATGTCTGATCCTTGAATAACCATGCCCTACAGAGTAACATCCTATTTTATAGACAAAAATAAAACTTAATTTAAGCTTTTTAGATTGAAAAAAAAGCTTAAAAAATGTCAAGATATGACTGAATTGAGATTGCCTCGTGGGAAAGTATAATCAAAAATGATAAATTAAATCGATATAAATAAAAAATCCTTTGGACTTAAATTAGCAGTGATTGTAGGACTTTAGAAGAAATACATTTTGAATAATAATTTTACAGTCTAATTCTATAGAACGGCCATATTTATAAAATGTCAATCTACTAAAGACAGATTACTCGGATGTCTTCAAATGGGCCATCATGAGGTTATGATGAAGGATTCCAGACAGTGGCCGCTTAAAATTATTCAAATGGATAAAATGTGTATCAGGTCTGACTTAAATTATGCTGTCTGCAGAAGATGCTCTCAAAGGCAGCGGCTTATCTAAGCAGGGGATACAGCCGAGATTTAAAGTTGCTTATTTACAGAGCGTCATTTCATTTAGCAGTAAACCATCAGCGAGAGAGTTTCTTATCTCGAAACCATTTAACCTAAAGGCAGCAGCAAGAAAGCACAATAAAATACCATAAAGATAATCTCAGGTTTATCAAAACCCCTCTAAAGGAACAGCTCACTGAGCTTAATTCTGTAGTACTCGGAGAGCTGCTATCAATTCCCGCATTAATTATATTCCCTCTTTCCCTCCTATCACTCTCTCACTCTCTCCCTATCTTTCCCCCCCCCTTTCTCCCATTCACTCTCTCTCTATCTATCTCTCTCCCCCCCCCACTCACTCTCACGCTCTCTCTCTTTCTCTCTCTCCCCCTCCCCCACTCCCCTCTCTCACTCACACACACACTCTCTCTCTCTCTCTCTCTCTATCTATCTATCTCCCCCTCCCCCACTGCCCCCTCACACTCTCTCACTCTCTCTTACTCTCTCTCTGCTCCCACACTCACTCACTCTCTTTCATTTTCCCCTCTTATTCAATTTTACTTGCTAATTCAATTGATAGCCTGGTTCGTTAAATTAAAAAGAAAAGAAATGGCTATCATATTGGCATTTTAAAATCAGATTGTTGATTGTGAATGTAGGCATACATTCATATCTAGTAAGTTTTCACTATAAAATTACATGTTACATTTTTATTTTCTTACAGGGATGGATACGTTAGTTATTTAAAATTTGCATTGAGTGAGGAGGCACTTGACTAGAGTAACTGATATATTTTTTTTGTATTACTTACAAATGTGTAATAAATATATAAACATTATTATTTGGAAATAAGAGTTCACGCAATTTAAATGTTTTAAAACGAAAGTCTTAAAAATAAATAAAGCACTTGTTCAGTAGATGCATAATATTACAAAAGACTCTTGAACGAATTTGAGATAAAATTGTATTTCATGTTAATCCAAGAAACTATCATACGTTTTTAGTGTTAGTTTCTTGGATTAACATGAAGTACAATTTTATCTCAAATTCGTTCAAGAGTCTTTTGGAATATTATGCATCTTCTGAAAAAGATTATTATTTATTTTTAGTGCTTCATACGTTTTTAGTGTTATGACATTTATCACTGAAAATGAATACCTACATACTATCATAAAAGCGTTCAGTCATATTGCTTAGTTTATCATTTTTGACACCTGAAGTATTGAAAATGACTTGTAAATTAATATATTATTTAACATTATTATACTACATCTATATTAGAAAATCTAGAAAGTCTACATAGAATAATTCATCCTTTTTTCATAAGGCAAGGTACTAACAATTTCCAGCAAGTGGTTTATAGGAAAAGAGAAAACCCTAATTTCGAGTGCTAAATTAAATTGTTCTACTTCAAGATTAAATTTGAAGGAAGTCAACCTTGACTAAGTCGTTATAAAAATAACCGCAGCATTAGGGAACCAAGAATTTCCAGGGAAAAAATTTCAGTAGATTATTACCTCGATTTAACAATTGATTTAAATTTTTTGTAATGTGTCAAAATCTAGAGGGGTCAAAACAAATTTTCGCTGCAGATCATAGTGGCTTATGGAATAACGTTTTGCCACAAAAAACTCTCTTCGTTGATTTTATGCTAACAAGCTCCATCAAAACCTACATGGCATGGGTACTGGCAAAACTAAAAAACTTGTATTCCTTATAAACACTACTCGAATATCCATCCCATGGACAAGAAAGAAATTTTAGCATTTCAAGAATACTAAATATTATGATTAGATGTTTTTTTCTATTTTTTACATTCTCATATAAAAATCAATTATGATTGAAGCAGTACAGTTATACAATTTGACACGGTGCAACCCGGAAGAAGAAACGGTAAATATTTTTCAAATGTTTTATTTTCTATATACGTGCAACTTCCCATATCTCTATTTATTACTTCTTTATGTACAGAGTGATTTCATATTTCCTTATCTTTTGTCAGCCCAACTAAAATGTACTGGAAAATGTAATTATTTACTTGTCCTCTTTTTTTTATATTATATTGCATAGTATTTCTAATACTTATAGGTTACCTGTTGCTACATTACTAAATACATATATACATATATCCGACTATAAATGATTGAAAACGTCCTAGTGGGAGCAAACAATTAGGAATACCCCATTTGACCTCTAAAGAGACTTTATAAAGAAATTTTTAATATTCATTTGTAAAATTTAATATTTGAATGTTTATGTTCAATTTTTAATTTATTTAACTTTTTTAACAAGGAGAAATTCATATATAGTTTAAATGACCGTCATTAATTTTCAAGATCTATAAAGCGAGATTTTATTAAATTTACTGTCATATAATTAAAATCATCTTAATCGTATCGAAAAAAATTACAGTATCGTAGTTAATGAATATTTTTATTTGAACTTTCCATGTCATTAAAATACCCAACATTTATCCATTTCCTCATCAGGAAAACTACTAATTACAGCTTTTATTGGTTCGATTTTGCTCATTGACGAACTTTCTCTTTAGTTTTGCATTTAAAAGCTTCTTAAGCTTCTTAAAATAAAAAGTAAAAACTATGATCTGCAAAGCTTTGAGAGAAGCAAACACAACATATGTGTCTAATATTTTTATACATAAATTTAATTTTTTTTTTTGGGTAAACCTTGACCAAACCCCAACAAATTCTCTACTAATATTCTCCTTGGTGAGAAACTCTTCATTTGTACTAAAGTTCAATGTTTGCAGTAAATTTGATAATGACCCCCAATCGGAGATATATAGGTACGTCTCCTAAAGTCCACGATAAGAATGGGATATAATTGAATTTTAATCTAGCGAGAGAATCTTAAATCGAGGAGAAAGTTTAAGTGACCCCGCGATAAACAGGGACCCAGGGAAATCCCATTAAACCTCTGTGTTCCAGCAGCAGTTTTTGATTAAGACTCTTTAGTTTTCCCCAACCCAGCCTTAGTTCGGCTAGAAGGGGAAAAAAAAAATTAAAATTAATTCTCCAATTAAACTTGGCCCAAGTGGTGGAGAGAACTCTTCAGTAGTCCATTCTATATAATGAGACTCTCAGTGGAGGGCAGCTGGTTTGAGCGAGATGGGTAGAGGGCCAGATACACCCCCTGAATTCTAACTTAACGGGGGTAAGGAAGAAATTAAGAAGTATTTCTTCACGATGTAAATTTTTAAAAACGCTTGAAGGATAGAGTCGTGTCTTTCTTCATCATGCCTCTCTCATTCTTAATTTCTTGGAACGATTCGAATTTTGAGTTAGTTAACCACTTCAAAGAACAGTTCACGTTAGACAAATAAATCTTTTTTTAGCAAATTTTTGAATGAGTTAGTTAATGGCAGTACCCGGTTCGGATGAATGGGTTGGAGAGGGATTAAGTGGGAAACGAAAGTTTAAAATCCTAATCTCTTGGCAACCGTTGCAAAAAAAAAAAAAATGTCGATGTAAAATGAAATTTTGTAGTATTTATTGAAAATATGACCTACTATTTTACAGTTCATGACATGATGGAAGGAGGTTTTATACTTATGATGAAAGAAGAAAGGTCCTGACCATCGTGATGCCTAATATTTATTTTCTTTAAAAACACTCCTATGGGTTCCATCACACACAGGTATAAGGGGGAACGAAATGGCTGATAAAGCAGCTAAAGAAGCAGCCCTTAAGGACACTCCACCCACAAATATTATAGAATCCAGAGATGTCAAGACATGGCTTAAAAGGAAAACTTATCTGGACTGGGACACTCTGTGGAAATCCGAATCGACCAATAATAAACTCCGAAGAATCAAGGACACAACCAAGGAGTGGTCCACATCGAACCGGGAGAACAGAAGGGAAGAAGTCGTATTAGCCAGACTTAGAATAGATCACACGAATCTTACGTCCATCTAATCACCAAAGATCAACCGCCAATATGCCCTAAATGTAGCTCTCAAATGAGCGTTCAACATATCATCGAGGAATGCCCATATTACTCTAATTTATTCACATGTAAAAACCTCCCAAGACAACTGTCGGCATCACTGGTAAACCATGAATCCAATGTAGCCAAACTTATGTGCATTTTAAGAAAAACAGGCTTATATG